>MIQA02007810.1:0-13447 GCA_001887855.2 Sclerospora graminicola | reverse complement strand
AACAGTGGTCGACAGCATCGAGGACATTTTTCTACCCCCCATTATTTTTTGCACCAAGATGTAGATCAGAGTGCGTAGAGCTTAAAAAAGGGTCTCCGGCTGCTTGGCACTCTCTGGTTCAATCAGAAACGCTGACCAAAAAATCCCATTTTTATTCTCTGAGTACCGACTATTAGTGGCTAGCCGTGTAACGAAACTCCCATTATACCCAATCCGGTGACTGTGTTTAGGTAAATTCGACCAATCATATGCTTTAAATTACAGATAGGATTTGCCTACGGAAGCAATACCCGTTTTTAGCAGCGGTGAACCCCATTTTATTGGTCACTCTACATATATTATAAATATAATGTATTATAGTACATGTTTTCTTGTAGTTCAAATCGTGGGTTCTGATTGGCTTTGAAAGCATTCAGGTTAGGGGGCTTCAGTAATTATAAGGTTCTGCAGCGAGTTTCAAGCGCATAGCAGCCGGAGACCCTTTTTTTAAGCTTACGTACTCTGATTACATTTTGGTGCAAAAAAAAAGGTAGAAAAATGTCCTCGATGCTTTCGACCATTCCAAAAGTTTACTCAAATCCACAAACTTGGTCAAAATTGAGTCACCTTTTGGAATATTCCCGATTTAATTTTGTCGCTTGAAAATTAACTACTAATTATCATGTGTTGAGAGGATATGAAAGTGAACTTGTCTTAAGTAACAGTCTCTTATTGAGGTGGTTTCCGCTGCACATTTGTGTTATCTATAACAGGTCTATTACGGTAGTCGACCCGGAAGACGTCAGCACTCAGTTACAGAATCAGGCTAGGTTGGACTTAAGTGGTCTCATATTTGGTGCTCATCCTCGCTTACACGGACATCCTTGCACATAGAACAAAATGGGTTAGAAGAGCGTTTATGAATTTATTCTGGACCTAGCTATTGCAAAGCATGGGAAGCTCATATTGGAGAAATGGGATAAGAGGCGACAGCACGATCAATGGACTAGTGACACACAAAGCCAAACACCGAAAGACCTTCGGAAACATTGCCATGCCCTCACTGATTATCAACTCTGGATGATTTATCGAGTCGCGACACTCCAGTTCAAAGTCTTCTATAATGGTTATCTGTCTGAAAGGAGCTTTCCACTCGGTCAGGAGTGTGACAGACCCGGAAAGGGGTAGCACACTTTGTGTGGGGTTGTAGACGAGCCGCGCAAGTGTGGCGCAAGTTAATCTCCGCCAAGGACGAAAGATATTGACATCATCAGCACATCACAAGCAGGGAGTCACCACATCACTACAACAACGGTTACGACGACGCTTGGCCAGGAAGGTTTTTGACTGTGACGACCAACCAGAGAGACTTTGGTTATATGATCTCTTGCAGAATCGACTCTAGATCCGATTACACAAATATGCAGTTATATACTTGATTATCGCTTGTTATGAAACGAAAAAATACTGGTCGATAGCACGCACCGCGCTCTCTGGAATATTGTATGGATTGTAGTTGTTGATATGTCAAACCGTTCATTCTTTTCTGAAACAGAGAAATAAAAGTCTCTCAATATTTTCGATTGGTAACTTAAAGTTAAGTTATATGTTTTGCTTTTGGTATAAAAGTCCCATTACTTTTACAGAAATCCTCTTTGTCCCAAAATTAAAAGTGTATTATAAAAACTTAACTGACTGCTGTATATAAAAGATCCACTGTAGAATTCCATCAAGAACACATCCATCAACAGGATGGTCCCAATTCGTAGAAAGTTTCGCTTTTCAGGTATGCCCCTATCGTAAAATACAATATTATTCGATGGATGTGTTCCTGTCCCCAATTTGTAAATTTTTTTGACTCGGGCCCCAAAGTGTCCCTGAAAAAGGTAAAATTTTTAGTCCGGTGCCCTTTCGTAGAACCATAATTTAACAGATGCCACTCACCAAAAGTCGCTTTTGTTCTTGCATAAGCATGCAGAATACTAAACCTAAACCCAGGCATTACAGTGGTGCCCCAGCAACTTTTGGGTGAGGAGCCCACATTTCGTTCGAACTGTAAAATTGGCTGAAGTTTGATTAGCTAGCTAACAAATGGGCTTACATGTGGTGAATATCTGTAAGCAATTAACTCCAACAATAGCCATAACGCTAAGGAATTGTCCACCGCGGTCTGCAGCTGGGCTTCAGCGCAAGTACGCCTTGTCGTGGGTTTGGGGTGCCGTTTTTATACGATAGTACAGTAGTTCAAAAAATGCGCTCGCTACGAACCCTGTTTGTACATGCAACAAACTATCTAGCAGTGGTACAAATTTCGAGTGCTGATTGTCGGCGTGGTTGCGAAACATGGACATGGAGCGTGGTTTTGAGAGAAAGTGTCTTTTTTCTTTGCGATTTGCGACTGGAAACTTGGCTGCGAAGTCTCACGCGTCACTAACGTTGTCAATTGGTCAAAATACGAAAAGGTGTGCCATACAAACTTCAACAGAAAGCTGATTTCACAATGGGTGGGTTTCTTTTGTATCTCTCCAGTGCGGAATTTGCAACAGCAAACGCAGAAGAGCTCCCCCCCTCAAGACGCCACCATGGTCTCAAAATACACAGTACGTCTCGACTTCTACGTTGCATGAGCGAAAGCCTTATACACTGCGTAGCTAGTACTCATTCCTCTGATCAATCGCTTGCTATAGACGTGGAAAATTGATGAGGAAGTTGATATTCGCATGGCCGAGTCTGGTGCGGGTGCATTGCCTGCCATCACAGCCTCCCAAGTTTTCCATAACACGTTGAGCAAGTACGGCTCGGCCAACGCGCTACATTTTAAACAAGATGGCGAATGGTACGTGGAAAAGAGTCGGAGAATTGGAGTAATTTATATATGTATATAGTCTGACCTTCGGGCCCTTTGGTATCCTTAGGAAATCGTACTCGTTTCAGACGTACTACGACAAGTGTTGTCAGTTTGCCAAGTCGCTTTTGCACATTGGCCTTGAACGTTACCAAGGTGTAAGCATCATTGGCTGTAATGCGCCTGAATGGGCCATTGCCGACATAGGCACCATATTTGCCGGCTGTGTGGCTGCTGGTATTTACACGACTAATAACCCAAAGGCGTGTGAGTTCGTCGCCAAGCATTCAGATGCTGGTGTTGTTGTCTGTGATGGTGTTTCACAGCTGGAGAAATTTCTGGCTATTCAGGAGAATCTTCCCAAGCTAAAGGCTCTTGTTGTTTGGAACGACGTCGTCCCTGAGGGCATTCAGTCTACAGTGCCCGTCTATACGTTTGAGGATTTCCTTGAGCTTGGCAAGGATATTAAAGATGAGACGCTGAAGGAAATTATGGACTCGCAAAAGCCGGGCAACTGTTGTTCCCTCATCTACACGTCTGGCACGACGGGAGATCCAAAGGCTGTCATGATCTCACATGACAACGTCGTGTGGACGATTATGACTGTCTTTGAGATGATCAAGCGCAACTTTGACCACGAGATTGACAACCAGGATCGCCTTGTCAGCTATCTACCGATGTCCCACATTGCAGCTCAGCTGATTGACATCTGGCTGCCCATTTGCATTGGTGCGCAGCTGTACTTTGCGCAGCCCGATGCCCTTAAAGGATCGTTGGGTGCGACGCTCAAGGAGGTGCGCCCTACATTCTTTTTTGGTGTGCCCCGCGTGTGGGAGAAGATTGCCGAAAAGATGTGGTCGATTGCTGCCAAGACTACTGGCATCAAGAAGCGTATTGCTACGTGGGCGAAGGAAAAGGGTGCGCAAAAGATGACGCTTGCTCAGTATGGGAATTCAGGAGGTGCTCCATGCGGCTTTGGCATTGCCAATGCCATTGTCCTCTCGCGTGTCAAGGAAGCGCTTGGTTTGGATCAGTGCATTGCAAGCTTTAGTGGTGCAGCGCCCATTAGTCGTGAAATTGTTGAGTATTTTGGCTCGCTTGATCTACCAGTGTATGAATTTTTCGGTCAGAGCGAGGCAACTGGCCCACAGACGTGTAGCATGCAAGGTAACTGGAAGATTGGTACCTGTGGCCGAACAATTGATGGCGCTGAGACCAAAGTGGTGCCGGGCACGGACGAGTTAATTTTCAGTGGTCGTAACATCATGATGGGCTACCTCAAGGGGGAAGAGCAGACAAAAGAGACCATTGACGAGGATGGTTGGCTTCACTCGGGCGACTGTGGAAAAATTGATGAAGACGGGTTTATGATGATTACTGGTCGTATCAAGGAACTTTTAATCACTGCGGGGGGTGAAAACGTTCCGCCTGTCATCATTGAAGATACGATAAAAGAGGAACTACCACTGCTGTCGAATGTGATGGTTGTTGGCGACCGTCGCAAATTCCTGGCTGCGATCTTCACGTTGCGTGTAAAGGTAGACAAGGATGGTCACCCCACGGACACGCTGGATGAAAAGGCACTTAGCATTTTGAAGGAGATTGGCAGCTCGGCAACGACAGTCGCGGAAGCTCGTGCTGACGACAAGGTGAAGGAATACTTAGACGCGGGTCTCAAGCGGGCTAACGGTCGCGCGACGTCACGTGCGCAGCAAGTGGGCAAGTACGTTGTGCTGGACCACGACTTTTCTGTTAACGGCAATGAACTGACGCCCACGCTCAAGCTCAAGCGCAAGGTTGTTCACACAAAGTACGAGTCGATTATTGAAGACTTATACGCGTAGGGTTGCTTTGGAGAGTGCCAACGATATGACCACTCCCCTTTAACGAATGCATGTGTTGAGGAAAGTGGCAAGACACAAGCACGACTACTGAAACAATGATTGGGCTGGTAGTGATTCTGTCTAGGTGGATTGAGGTGTCCACGATTAAGTGAAGGGAGTATAGGTCCATTCCAAACTTTTACTACAGTATGTAGAATGCGTGATCCGTTTCATTACTTGATCGCAAATCATTTCATAGACCTTAAAAACGCTTCTTCTGACGTGTTGGGTGCAATCAGAGAACCACAATCGCAATTGTAAAGATATTTTGCCGTTGAATGTAGGAGGCTGAAAGCTCCACCGGGACGTGCTCATGCAATGAAGTGAGTGTTTGACCGGATGTAAATGTTGTACAGTAGAAGTCAATAGTTGGGAAGCAGTAGTCGATGCGGTTTTTAGCCTTCTGTAAAATCCTTTTGTGTGGGTTTAATTTTAAACCAAGTTGGATCATCCATTCAAATAGTTCGGGTCTACCGTTGGAAATTGTATTCGTTGCAGGGGGTGGCTTGGTCAAAATGCTGATCGTCATGTTCCAACAGCGTATAGGTACTGATTGTACTGTGTAGGAAAACGTCATACTCTTTAGACTTTTAAGTTAGGCTATTCGTCAATTTCTCTGTTAAATGTCATGCAGAAAACTTATACGACATGATCACCTGTCTTTCAGATGTCCAACTTGGCTTCTAAAGGATGAAGGGGGTGCAAACTCAACTCTTACGCAATCTCCATCGGCTTGTCACAATTTTGGACCCTGAAAAAAGCCCTGATTGCATATTATACGAGTACAAGCGCCGCGACAAGTTATTTTTTTATTTGACTCGAGGATATCTTAAGAGGTAAGAAGCCACTCCGCCAACTCCTCTCTGAATTTCGGAAAAGCGAAAAGGACTTTGCACAACATCCCACCGAGGCCAACAAATACCGTTGTGAAGACTCCCGCCAAGCCTACAGCTTTACGGGAACGGAACTCCGTTTCTAAATCTGACTCAGACGTTATAACTGGTGAACAATTATCGAGACAATTTTCTCGGGCCCCTGCTAGCTCAGATCTCAAGTTAAATATTTCTACGGTCGACACGCCGATAGGGGTATCACGGGATCCCGAAGTTATCAAAGCTACTCATCGTAAACATTGGGCTAATGATTTTCAATCCACTTCATCCGACCTTGACATTGTGCCAAGGAAATTCGACCGAGACAAACTACACGACATTCTTCTCCACAGTTCCCAGAGACTGAACCCCACAAGAGCTGCCATGCTGGATGCACCATTTTCAGCCAACGAGTGCTATCATGCCATCATCCACACGGCGCGTGGGAAGTGGACCCGATGGACTACCTGCTAAATATTACCAACTCTATCCAAGTCAATGGGCCATGACATTAAAACTGGTTTATTCTGCTTAATTCCGGAGAGGCCGGATGACCAAGTTCCAACGTCGCACGTATCTATCGCTTTTATTCTAGAAGGCGTCAAGTTCGGACCCAAATTTACCAACCTTTGACTTTGCTCAATCAAAACACCAAATTTGGCCCCAAGGCCCTAGCCTATCGTCTCAACCAAGTTCTGCCTGATCTACATGGTGTGGACCAATATGGTTTTGTGCGAGGAAGTGATACCCGCCAAGCCCTTCGATACTTCCTCGATCTGCAAGATCATTGTAAACAGAACCATTCTCGCGATCCTGCTGGTGCCATCTGCTTTGACTTCGCCAAGGAATTTGAAAGTGTCAACTGTTAGGCATACTTCAAAATTGGGGATTCGGTAACATTTTTCGCCACTACCTTTTTCAGCGGAATTATCGTTCAAGTAATCAATAATTCACTGTTTAGAGTTTTTAGCCTGGGAGCTTGGGTGCGCCAAGCTGATCCTCTTTCGCCTGGGTTATTTGTTCTGTTCACCGAACCTCTATTGTAAAACTAAAAGGAGTGTCATTCGCACTCTTCAATCAATATTCGATGTACAAACCACCATCTATTGGGTTTCGCTGATGATGTGACTGGTTTGGTCAAAACTCTTTACTATGCCCCTAACTTCTTATACTGTGTTCAAGATTTTTGCGCCGCCACGGGAATGCGGCATAATGTGGATAAACAATTATTTCTCTATTTTTACCCTGGGAATCTAGGGATGTTCCTTTTTTTACAAGATCAGCTTCGAGACTTGGGTGTTCGGGTCTTGGGTTAACAATGGCTCCACCAGTTTATTAGGAATATTGGTCGGTCCCCGTGTAGCCCTAGCTATCAATTGGGTCGCCTTTTGGTACGGTTCCAAACTCTTTGTGTTTCATGGAGCTGACGAGCACGGACTCTACGCGGTAAGGTCTTAATTCTTAAGACTAAATGTATTCGATTCTTTGGCACTTTCTTGGGACACACGCACTTAACACAAAAAGGATTTATCGCGTTCCACCCTCGCATTCTAATTTTTTGAACATCACCCCTTCACTCAATCGTCAGGATCGTGATATTCACAGTCAATTTTCAGCCAAGTGGTTTCCGGTGGAATCATAGGCTGATGGCTTAGATTTACCTGCAATCATCACTTCTTCGGAACTTCTTTAAGTCAACCTCATTCACCAACTTATACGACACTGCAGAAACAATTTGTCGTCACCTTCCCAAATGATTTACTCCCGGGAAAACTGCCATCGATTCCGCTTTTCCTGGCCAAGGATGTGGTCTAGATTTTTCTATGTTCCACTTTCACGATTTGGTCATTCATCACGATGGCAAACATTACCTCCTTATTGAAGGGCAGCTCTCGCAACTTGGAGCACCAAGGTTCTTCCCCAGTTGCGCAATGAAAACCCAGTTTTGACGAGGCTTACTTGGCCAATTCGGAATAATACCTTCCTTCGTTTCACGAACGAAACGAAAACACTTTCGACTCTCCACAATAAACCAAGTCATTACTTAAGCCACGAAGGTATTACAAGAATTTCGACCTTTTCAAGTATTCTCGGCTGTACCCCCGAGGAACAATCTCTACGAGAGGCTTTAGTGGGCTGCTCTATCAATAGCGAACGCTCTCTAACCAGCGTCGTCTAAACCCTTTCTTTACGAATTACACAATATACAATTTTCGATATTTCCTCTTCCTCCCGAAGACATGGTCTGTGCACTTCGCATATGGACATTCAACGGACAAGATATTATCTACGTTCCCAACCGCGTTATACGGCGATTACTAACCTCACAAGTTCCGCCTCCTATCCCGTTCCAAGAACTACAAGTCCCTGGGGTTACTCTTCCTAATTACTGGACACTCGAAAGACTACTACAACATGATATTCTTCCGGTCTATTCGGATTTTCTATTTCGACTAAACCATAACGGGTTGGGCTTTTGGTGTAAGTATCGATGGCTTACCTCAAATTACCTGTGGTATTGTTTGTACCTTTCCAGGATCGCTTAAACATCGTCTTTGGGACTGTGATATTCCCAAACAACCCTGGGGTCTTTTTCCCACCTTTTCGACGGCTATTCCTGACACAAATCAGATGACCCCAAGTTTTATTGTTATAAGATTTTGAAGCCCCCATTTCCCAGCGAAGTACGTTCAGTAATATGGCACCAGTTATCCTATTCATTTTTACGATGGTGTATCTGCGGCAACTTTGGATTAATCGGAACAAAGCAATTTTCGACCCGCCAGCTCTCTAGTTTACGGGTTTGTATCGCCACTGCATCACCTTGGTTCAACTTCATTATCAACTCGTTTTCATGAATTGAGCAAATCCAAGACACGTTGATTGTCAACGTTATAAGTCTCAACTCCTTACGTTTGAGGACAGTTGGAGCCAAGACTGTACGGGAAACCCGTTTGAACTTCTCGCTAGATAAAACCTGCTCGTACCAAGATGCCTCTACTCAATACAAAGGGTCGTTTTAAACCCTACTAGACAAGATCATCTTTTCAAGATGAACTTACCGGCCTATTTCAAGTTTACCGAAGTTTAGGATAGAATTCTTCTTCTTCAAGTCTTATATTTAGGTAGAAACCCTTTTAAAGTATAATGTTACGTATTTTACCTATACGCTGTTGGGATTTGAGTGTCATTTCCGATATGATATCCGTCGCTCAAAATAGCGAGGAAAATCCAACTCTGAAACCCCTATTACGTCGATGTAGAGTTTCTGACACAGTAGGTGACTAGAACATTATATATTTTTTCTAGTTTTCTGCATCAATTTTGCTGATGTCAGAGATCCAAAATTAATTAAAGCTCTCAGTCGTCAGAATTAATCCTGCATCCATATCATCGACTGCGACGTCAAAGTGCGATTGGCGTTCCTGGCGACTCAAAAGTGTTGCGTATTTTATTTTCTTTTGGGTAACTTTCAGTCCCCAAATCGCTTAAAGTAATCGATATAAAAATAAATTACATCTGCGTTAAATTATAACCACTCTGTTAGTCTCAAATCTGCTCTGAAGAGTTATCCTACAAGTTTGAGGGTATCTGTTGACTCTCTTCCAGCACCTACCAAATTAAATAAGTGAATCGTTGCCATGGTAGATTTTACCTTTAATAACCTTTTGCTTGGGAATACGAATACAGGTAGCGGCAAATGCTTTATTGTGACGCCAATATCGAAAAACGACGACTGGTTATTTGCGGTAGCGATGACACAACATTTTTATACCATCAACCTTACGGTTTTATTCTGGTCGATCGTTTCCCTGTCTCCTTAATGCTCTTAAATCTACCATCACACTCTAAAACGCTATTGGGGATTCCACCAAGACGCGCACAGCTCTCACGTTCTCGCAGAGATGAAGATTGTCTAGCACAATAGCGCGAACACCAGCTTACGACAAGATCTCATTAGCTTCGACCTCTCCAATTTTGGGAAGACAACTTGCCGGTCGACCATGGATCGGTATCATTTCCCCTCTTACACCGACAGCGCCTCCCAGAGATGGAGCATCTACTGCTCGATTTTGGCTTTATTTAAGTAATCAAATGCTCTGAGCGTCCACGTGCTCTGGCAGATAGCCAGCAAGTTGATCACTCCGCGCGATATGCAAATTTGGTGCATCCTTATCTTGGCCAACAATGCCTCCTTCTATGCCCTCCGATGTGATTGTCATGTTCTTCCCACCCGACACTATAAGCTTCCTGCAGCCGCTGGGTGATGAGATTATCCGCAGCTTCTGGATGATCGACCAGCTGGTGGAGCACCTTGCCAGCCTTACACAAGTGACCACCCCACTCTTGTGTTGTGAAGTGGCTCCAGTATTAATTAACTGGCGGATGAATGATAGGCCCCCCATCTGAGTGGTTAGAACTGCTAAACGGAGAAGATGCTCTGAGTTAACTTGGAAAGTTAAGAGGGTAAGCGCGGTCGATATGATGAAGGAGCACTGACGGACATCGGACCGGTGCATAAGGATGTGTCAGGAGTGCACGGCAGGTTCTGAGGCGGGAAGCTATGCGGTTCGGCATGGTGCGGCAGCGATGCTGGGTCAGGTCAACAGTTCAGCGGTGCTGCCCGGAACCAGCCAGAGACAAATCGTCGCTCTATGAAGGTGATCAACAGTGAGTGCAGACGGTTAAGGATTGTACAAGAGGCTCCAGTGATGCTGGCATGACAAGTCATTATTAGCTAATCGGGTAGCCACAATACAATGAAGGCGTTGAAGATAATTATTGGGCCACCATATTTGGTGTACGATACACTCAAGACCAGCAGACCGACCACCTTATTTTGTGTAGAGTACAGTAGCGGTTATACAGCTAGTTCTGTCACTTATCTCCTCAGCCCATGCGACCCGCTTCTGCATGTGTGCAGGAGTGAGGAGGGGGGCGGCCATGGGCTTGGTATACTGGAGGTTGGGGTTCTCCTGGAGCAGCGAGCAAACGCGCCGCGAGCTCACCGGCAGCTCCAGCTTATTGACGAGCTCTCTGGAGCTCAAACTGGAGTTCGAAGCGGCACGGAACAGGCGACGTTGGGCGGCCGGCGTCAGCTTGGTGGGTCTTCCGGGGCGCTTCGCGGTGTTGTAGGTTTCGGGATCGTTTAGGAATGTGCGGATAGCTTTTGCAGAACGCCCCACACGCTTAGCGCACTCACGCTTGCTCAGTCCGACCTCTCGGAAAGCCAAAACCTTCCCCTGCTCCTCAAGGGAAAGCTTGGTGCCTGCCGGCATGTTCTGAGAGCCAAATAATGCATATCCCGCGAGTTATTGGTACACACAGACACACAACATCATAGAGATGCTAAAAAACGCCATTGGGAAGCAAAAATACGCCAAATAGACAGTAACATATCGAGGGTTTTGGCGTGGGTCTATACTTTTGGCCAAGCCAAAAATGCGAGAATTTCGGTTTCCGCTGCCTTGTGTTGCAAGTTCTGGTCGGATTGCGAAGCGAAAGGTCTCGTTCGCTTCGCCTTGGTCTTGCAAATCCGTTGGCCACGCGCACACGCTAATCACCGATGTTTACGCAACTTTAAACTGAAGAATGAATGTGGGTCTATATTTTTGGCCAACACTGTATCTAAATGTCGGCGTATAGACCACAAGAGCTCGGGAAACGAGGAGGTTTTCCTTTCCCCAGCTATTGTGGCCTATTCTCACGTAGCAAGATGAGGCTTCGACAAAGAAAACAGGTATTTCTGCGGCAGTTGGTAGCGCCTCATTGTCCTCTCCCTCCGTTTCTTCCACTGAACCCGTGGTGTCATCCTCAACCACATCGATATCGACATCATCCTCAATTTTGATAAGGGGTTCCTCAATGTAGAATCTCTAAATTTTGTATCTCGAGAAGCTTCAAGGCATACCTGACTTGCAAACTTGGGGCCAAGCAGAAACTTATTCAGTACATGTACATGTACTGCCTGTTAAAATAAAATTTTAGGTTTGTATAAATGCGAAACAGTCCGCGGTATCGAAAGTGAGAGTACTAAATGTATTGATTTATAGGGATATAATCGTAATATACGTTTTTCTTTCTAAGACACAAGTCGGTATTGGTTCGGAGCAGGGGGTTAAGAAGGTCCCCTCTTGTTGTTATTGGTTTGACCGAAATTGTGTAGAACACAAGAGACCTACTTGGAGTCATTGGAACTCGTATACTCATTCAAGTCGCGCGAGTTTGGAACAGTATTAAAAATGTGTGGTGAAGCGATCGGAAAATATTGGGATTGAAGTGGACCACACATGGCCGATGATTGGTGATGATAGAACACCCATCAACATATGACGGTTGATGGGTGGGAAAAGGTCGATCGCGAGTAAGAAGAAAAGGTGGTGGCCAACGGATATTTACGATGCGGAAGAGTTAGCCAAGTATGGTCGTTAAGCCCGGTCCCAGGCACTGGCGGAATGATGAAGATCACGATCACGATCGTTGTCACAGTCACTAAGTGGAGTTCTCGTGGATATAATAAAATAGTGGTGATTGTTGACATGGCATACCAAGAGCAGGTGACCAGCCGATCTCCGAACGGTATATTGGTGGAAGCCGGCTCTGATACAAGGTTACAGCCTGATCGGCTTGTCACGCCCGGAGGAAGAAGATCAAATGATGAATGAAGATCGGGCAGGTGGATTAACAGGTTATACGAGTGATGTGAACCTTTGATTAGTTCGAAGATGATGTGGCAAGGCCTGATCAGTGCGGTATGGTTATCCTGACGGTGCATTAAGATCGAAAGTATGGTTTGGAAGATGAATGGAGTCGTAATGATGATGACCCTGGACGTTCCCGAGGTGATCAAGGGCTGATCAGGCCTGATCAGGCCTGATCACCTGGTCGATCACTATGGCGATCATGATCAGGGCCGATCAGCCTTTGATCAGCGTTGATAAGCAAGGGCAAGTGAGTTCTCGGTTTGGTCGGACTATATATGAAGTGAACAAGTGCTGAAGAGCAGGTCTCAAGTGGTTTCAAGGTCGTTTGTTGAAGATCAGGATGGGTTGGAGATCTTCTGAAGAGTCGGGTCATGATCGGGGCAGAATCGGTACAGGTCAGCTTGAAGGTGCAGCCAGGATGGGCAAGAGAGTGTTACGCAACCGTGCGACGAAGTAAATAGGTTCGAAGTAAAGGTCAGGCATGAGTTGAGGTATGGTACACAGGTATAGGACTTTGCATATATAATAACAGGTTTAGATTTTCCCCCTAAAGCAAAGAGTCGCTCCGCCACGTGTGCGGTCATTGGGAGCACAGGGTTGATTAGTCCCCTCTTGCTCATCTATTTCCCGGTTAAGACGCGCTTAGACGCATTTTGGCTTACCGGAAGACCCCCGACGGGTTTGTTCTTAGGTGATCTAACCTCACCCGCAACGCGCACGTGTTTGGAACACGTTAAGAATATTGGTAAAGGTTTTTGTGGAGATAACGTTTGTGGATTACTGTGGAAGATCGTGGATTGATCACATTTTCTTGGTTTCGTTACATCTCTCTCTCATTGGCTGGCCTGATCAGACGAACTTTCCTGATCAGTGCCTAGATACTGAATAAGTGTCGACCCCAACCCGTTCTCCGGTGAAGATTTCCACCCGAGGACACCCCCGTCTCGAGAAGGTCAAACCCTCCGACCTGATCAAGATCATCCTTTTCGTCACCGAGTCCACCTAAGTGAGTGTAATCAGCCCCGATCGACGGGTACACAAGGTGAGATGAAGTTAACCATAGATCCTGACGAGCATCCAGACCGGCCAGATGACCGAGAGGATCAGATCAGTCACCATAGTGGTGATTCATCTGATTCCGATGCTGATCAGGATCGACGGAGT
>MIQA02007807.1:0-13111 GCA_001887855.2 Sclerospora graminicola | reverse complement strand
TCTAAAAAACAGTTAAAGAAGCAGACCAGCGTGGCTAAATCAGATGAAAAGAAGGAGAATGAAGAAGACAAGGATGCTGTCTTACGCTTTGCTACTCTTTTTCATCGTATCAAGACGACAAGAAATCCAGTTGCCGTTTGTTCGCTGCTTCCATTTTACCGGCAATTGTTTCAAGACTACATGCCGGTTCTCTTGTCTGGTGAGTTTCAGAACGAACGATGGGAAAAAGAATTCCAAGTTCCTGCTTTAACTTTTAAGAAAAATGCGGACTATGTCCGAGCTTTCCTGCCGCTCCGTTGAAAGAATGTAACAACGAGGTTAAGAAAGTCTTCGAAAATGTTGTGGTGGATCTAGGAGGCATTTGTGTTGGTTGCGCTATGAATCTGAAAAGCGCGGGAAGGTATGTGTTGCCTTAAATTAGACAACGCGACAGCGAGTGTACGTTCATGACGGCTGGTTCACTTTTGTGGAGTATCTGGAATCATTTGCTCTGCTGACAAAAACAGGTGACTCGGCGCACATGGTTGGCGTTACGTGTCTGTGTATTTGGGGATGTAGTATATGCAGTAAAGCTTGGGCACTATTTGTTGGTTGGATATCTTTTAGAGTAATGCAACGTGTACCAACATCCTTTTTGCGTTCTTGCTGGCAGATGTGCTCGTTTTGGTTTTGCCGCTGTAAGTTGTTTTCATTTGTGCGATGAATATTTAGGTCACTCCATGATGGTTGTTATTTGATTGATCCATCGGTTGTTGCTTCGTTGGGGTAGCAATATCACTTTGCAATTGTGAGGCATTTGCTTTACGTCGCTTCGTTGCCGTCAAATTTTGTAGTTGGTTTCGAGTTCCAGTGTTATACGATTGCCCATACGAACGAATTGGAATTTGTACAGGTCGAGGCCATTGTGTAAAACTCGTGGATGAGTTGTTTGGATCCTACTGTGCTAAAAGCAAAGAAGAGAAATGATTTCGTGTCTAAAGTCTTTCGTACATCAAGCGGCTCCCTGTTGGAGTCTTGCTGCACATTTTTGTCGAGCACGGCGATGAATAATCTGAACATGTCATTGGAGATGCAAGAAGTCGTCGGTATAGGGCTTCATGTCGAATACATTCGTGATTATGAGCGGCTAGTTTTATCGTATCCTCTGCTGTTTTCGATGGTTACTTCTCTAATCAGTTATCTTCTCTCATACGAAGCTATCACGGCTTGTGTTCGACGCTATCGATGATTACCATGGTTCAATGTGTTGAGCGTATAAACCGCGCTCTTCGAATGCTGGCGTCGTCAAGCAAAGACGAAGACAACGTCTCTCCTGGTAACCTGGTGCTTAGCGTTGCTGGGGAGTGGGAATTGAAAAGTATGGCAGCAGGAAATATCCCGGCTCAACAGTATTCATGAGCTGTCCCCCTCCGAATGCTCGACTAATGAATACGATGAATGTGTAAATAGTAACTCGCTTGAGGGTGGACTACCCCTGCGCAGCGTAAGCGCACTTGAAGAGTGTGCTCAAGCGATGCTCCGAAATTACTGGTTTTGACGCTACTATCGTTGCGAGTTCTCTTCCTGTGCTCACCGAAGCCACCAAAACCTGGAAAGATTTTGTTTTGCACAAAGCACTTTCAGCTTCTCTTTTTGGCGCCGACAGTATGCCCGTTGGGGGGTCTCGTGTTAACACTTTCTTGAAGGACCTCATTGAAAATCATGGCGAGGCAGCTGCGTTGGATGGCTGGGTATCAAAACACGTTGGGGAATCGCCGTTTGTGCGGTTAGGTGGGGGGCCTATGAAGGCAACTCGACGTACGGTTTATGCTGCCATGATATGGCATAGCGGCTTTTTGAGCAATATAAAAAATATATTCAGAATTCACAGAGCAGCTTGGTAGAAGGCGATGTTCGACCGCACGGCAACTTGATGCATATCTGGCGAGCCGCTCAGAGGGTCATCGAGTGGGCAATCCGTGCTAAGAATTCAGTGGGATCCTCGTATACTGTTGTAGCCGGCGTGGTGATTCTAAAAGCGCAATTTTTGCTAGAGATCGAACCCAGCGCTAAAGCGTGGCCGCTGCCGAAGCTATATTTGCAATGACAATAACGGACAGCGGAAATCAAAGGATAGCATCGAAATCAGCCATGTGCGAGTGTACCGAGCGTATCTTCAGTGATGTTCTGGTACAAGTTGCACGTTTTGTGGAAGCTCCTATTTGCGTGTCAACGTTGCAGTCAAAAATGCTAGGAAATCGCACTGCGGCGTTCCTGCGGACAATTGGTATGTTGTCTTTCAGACATTTTGTTCGAGACTCGGGTAGCAATCACCGCGGCAAAGTGATCCCAGAACGTAATGAAACCATTCAATCGTCGTTTGTATTAACAAGTGCACTGAAATGGCTCTCTCCGACGTTGGCTGAATTGAACGCCGACTGTGGCCGTGGCCCATCGCTAGGCGGCAAAGAGTTTGGGGGGAATGCTAGTGTAGTAGCAACACCTACACTCTCTAATGTGTCCCTTACCGAGTCTTCGTACCACTTGAGCGGTCTTGGTGGCTGCGGAAAGCATCTAAAGAATGACCTCAGGGGATCTTTTGAGTCATTATATGGAAATCTAAGCGCAACTTTATCTAAAACTTCATGGGCTCATAATGCTGACCTGCAACATGTTGGTTTATTAGCGTTGGGTATCATCATCGAACCAGATGATCATGCGTTCCTGTCTCGCGTTGATATTTTCAGAGTGCTACAAACTGTGTTAGATGAAGCTCGTGGATCCAGCGATATGGATTTATCGGAAACTAGAGCTGGTGTATCATGGACATCTCCTGACGATACAAATTTAGGTTGCGATCATTTAAGAGCCTAAGAGACAGCAGTTGCAATGTTTGTTGGTGGCAACTGATTCGCCATTTTAAGCCCATTGTGGTATTGGCAGGCACGATTGATGTTAATATTTCGGCCCAGTGATATCGTATAGGGTTTCTATTGTGTTACGTGCGTGAAAAATAACGACTCGTTTCGGATTTCCGAAAATACTCGCTCCCATAGTTTCGTTGGACCTGTCAAATTTTCACAATAACGGAAGTTGTCTGTCGCAGTGAAAGGTTGAATGACTTTGGACGGATGAATCGATTTCTGTATACTGTAAGCAGAAAACACGCCCGCCACTCACCGGAATTTGATACAGGTATATTGAACAGCAGTCGCTTACAGTAAAGTTTTAATTTAGCTTCAAGCACAGATAAGCAGACAGATCCCACTTCCACGTCAAATTAAAAATGGCTCAAACCAATGGCGTTTATGTCTTTGCTAGACGAAGAGTAAATTCAAAGCGAGAATCAAATGAACAAGTAACTCTTAGCACAACTAGTTGCAGCCGTGTCCACCGACGAGGACATGACATAGAGCAAAAATGGCCAACATACTCAGCACCATCACCCACACAAAACCGAAAACATACAGAGCAATGACAGTCATTGCGCCTGCTGGAGAGGAATGCTGTTTCATTTCGTCGAGCTGGCGAGGTCCTTTTGGCACTAATCGAGTCGTTAAAGACACTAATGGAAGCAGAGGAATTATACTAGTAAGGACCGAAAGCTTACAGACACCACCAAATTCGTGTGGTTCCTTCTGAAGGTCGCTTAGCTCAACGGTCCGAATCTGGATCAGCAAGTTGGATATCGTATTGTTCGTGACGGCTGGTTTACTTTTGTGGAGTTAGGTGCTCAACTTGCTGGCGCTTCATAAACGGTCGCAAGTGTTGGAAAATGTGATTTATCACTACGCCCCAGGAATACAAAAATCAGTCATTACAGAAAAGAAACAAGAAGCGGATGAAATTGCTAATGCTTTATCTGGCCAAGATCGTATAGGTCGTGTTGTACACTGGGAACCAATAATGTATTATTCGATAGAAAGATGAAGATGAGGTTCTCGACTTTGAGCTTCGACACGGCGCCTCCTCGTCCAGAGCCGTTGATGGAAAGAGCAAATGACTGATGTCTGGTAATAACTGAGTGGGCTTGAACGATATGGCACGGAGCTTAACCACGCAGACAATACTCTCGTTCCTTCTCTAGCATCTCAATGTATTATTGTATCTCTGCAATCTCGGTCATGGCCCCAGAATCGGCAAAAAGCAGCCTCTCTATGATCATGCAATTTTCGAAATAGTGTCGGCTATTTCATCAATTCGTTTGCCTACAATTCATGGATATGAATAAAAAAATCAATAAAAGTGAGAAAACATGAGCATCAAATGTACTCACCGTTCTTGTCTGGAGTTTCTTTACTTGTCAGTGGGCGTACAAGTAATGGCTTGGGTTTGTCCCCGGAGAGCGTGCATAAAGTGGCTTCTTGTGGGAGAAGCTGGACAACAACAGCATGAAGCTCTGGGCGCGTGATAGTTGTCATCAGATGCATGTATTGGATATCAATTCTGCCAGCGCAGAAGAAGCCCAACGGGCTGTTATGTCCGGACTTGGTACACTTCATGATGACTTTGCGGTAGTCGGATATGATTGAGTGCCAAATATCCCACAATTTCTTCGCGTTGTGAGGCCAGAATTCCGATACGCGAACCTTTTCAAAAGCTACATCGGCATGGAATAAATTGTTTGAAATCAGTATTTTCGTCGTCACCGTATGCGTCTGTTACATCAACCCAAAATTCCGATTTATATCCCAAATTTTTCGTATCGAGCGAATAGCGAGAGACTGGATCACCGTAGTGCGATAGTTGAACAACAAAGTTATCAGCAAAAAGCACGTTGATGAGGCGAAAAACGCACGCGATGGTCTTTGACATCGACCTCTTCAAACCCTTCGGACCGTAGACAGCTCTGAGTTCCTCAAGTTGCCTGTCTTTCACCATAGCCACTTTAATTGCCTCAAGAAATGCGGTTTTTGTTTGAGAAGTAGGCGTAGCCTTTCGCCTAGCGGGAGTGGGACGGAAATCGGGAGCAGAGGGTAACAAAAACAGGCGGTTCAAATTTTATTGTCCAATCAGGTTTCGATTTTTTCTCCTGGGAGCTCCTGTGGGAAAATAAGAACGCCCCTAAACAACATGTAAAATATTTAAGCCATTTAAAACCATTTGAGTCACCTTTAAGTTTTGGATTTGAGTCACCTTTTGGAATACCGTATAAGTTTAGTCAATCAATGGACAGTACATTCATATAATATAATTGGATTTTGTAAGCTTTTTTGTTTTGTAATTGGATACAGCCAATCCAATTATAACTAGATCCTAGTTCGCATGCCGATGGTATACCGGCTATTAGCAGCAAAGGTAGTACCTAAGTTTGATGGAAACACATTGAATGGTATAAAGATACCAAGCCTACGGACGATATACTGGCTGTCTCTAAATTCTCAACTATATGTCGAATTACAACTACATTGGTGGGAAGACGAATCGTGGTATTAGCGTTCTTCAAAGACTGGCTGTACTAATACTAATCATTTTACATGTTATAGATAGCTGACCATTGTTTGGCTACACCACGCGAGTTATAACAAAAAGCTGAAGCCAGAGCTGAAGGAGAAGGCCGGAGTTCTGGGTTTGTGTATTGAATGGGTGACTGATGTTTGCAATTCTCGTTGTTTTATACGATGAAACATAGCGTAAAGAAATTATACATCACATATTTAATTATACTTGTGATGCAACACTAGGTTGTTTTAACACGGAGACTAGCTAGCTGCTGGTTTAATCGTACCAAACTCTGTACGGTGAAGTAGACCTGGTTCGTTTCACGGTTATGGGGCACATTTCTAAGACATATAAGACGTTTAGCTAATGATGGTATTTATTACATATACCACATCACTAGGGTCGTTTCTCCCGTAATTTCCATCTTTTAAACACGAGATACACCCAGGGAATGCGCTTTGTGTTCATTCCACACTGACTTTGTGATCAGATACATGTGAAGCTATAAAGTGTAGCCAGGTCGTGCATCTTTTTAGAAAACATTTAAAATGGGATTGTTTTAGTGCCCGAAATCGTGGTTGCACTAAAGAGTAGCTGAATGACAGCTCGCAAAAGGTGTTTCACTCTAAAAAATTCAAATACCGTATTTGAATAATTTTCGAAGTCATTTTCGGGTCATTTTGATACCTTAATACACGTGCAAAACCCACCATCACTCCTGTTAAAGCTGACTGTGCGGAACGAACACAAGGGCAAAGCCCATTCCACTCCTGTTTGTTTTTTAACAGGAGTGGTTTGGTGTGTTCGTTTCATACAGACTTTGTGATCACTTTTCAAATTCTGATCTAGTTTTAATTGGGTTGCTGTATCCAATTACAAAACAAAAAAGCACACAATATCCAATTATCTTATATAATTCCTCGACCCTAAATAGACTACTTCTCATAGATAGATAATATACCTTGTTTAAACACTGAGATTAAGGTCGTTACAAATTAAATCAAGATATACACCAAAGCTCAATTGATTTCGTCAAATGTCCAAAATAGAATCAGCAATGACCAAAATTATTCGTCGTACCTGCTACAAATGGTACTCGTCTAAACAATACTATTTTCAAAATTGATGTGTATTCGATATCGTCTTTTGCTAGAAAGAACGTACGTGCATGAGTATGCTTTTGTCCTTGGTATACGTGAGTATGGATTGAGATTGAATCTTCTCTATTACTTATCGAGGCTTTTAATTTAGGCTTCAGATCTATCTACTGAAAACACGTGACAAACGTCTTAGCAATGTAAGCCCGAGAATGTGAAAGCGTGTATTTACTTGAAAATACCGCACGAGGCTTCCCCATTGCAGTGCACAGCAGCAGGCAAATGTGAAACACAACGTATCCGTTAACGACAGTCGATAAGCATGCCGCCACGAACCTAAGAGACACAACGTTGACACGAGATTCACCGTCAAGACAAACCAGAACCAACAATCATTCGCCGCCTTTTTGGTTAAAGCAAGCGTAATTTGTGTTGCTGTAAGTGCACTGGATGTTGGGCAGCTTCGATTGCAACTGCCATCCATTTGAATAAAAACTCGAGCACCTGCTTACATCAAGAAAAGGTCAATAACGTAGTTGCATAAAACATTCGAGTCTGACTTGCCTGGTAGAAACCAATTACCATTAGTGCCACCCAAATAAATACAACGATAGTGTCTAGTAATACTGGCGGCATGTCTTCCTCGCTTTCTTCTTTTCTTCTGTCTTTAAGCAACGGTACATGGACGAGATTATAATTCAAAGTCAGTTCAAATGTCCTTCGTTCAAAAAGTCATAACGTATCACGACTGACCACTTGAACAACTTGTCTTTTCGTTCAGCGTCGTCTCGTTGTGTTTTTTCATTTTCTTAACACCAATGACTAATTTGATTTCCATTGCGTCCAAAGCGTAAAAAAAGCGCGTTTCCTGCTGCCGCGTAGTATCTGCGCGCATTCGAAGTGGAGCTGGCCAGTGGTCATTACTGGAGGTCGTTGTGATGTTAGACACTTGATTGACTGTCTCCTCTCCTATATCCACAGGACCGTATCATTACTAAAGACTAAATACGAGTCGAGCGCCACATCCGTTAGTTGAAAATAATTGCCAATCACTCCATGCAAATGCTGCCGCGATTCCTCAATCGTAACTAAGGTACCAACTGGCAGCGCGACGCACTTGCAGCAAAGCCAGAACTGAAAAATTCATCGTCCACATTCGCGGCAATTGCTTCCTCTACTTGAAGCAAAAAGTGGGGAAGCGTCACAATCTCTTCCTCGTCCCCCACTTTCTTGCTCACGTCGACGTAAAATAAAAGGCGCACCCAATTATTGGCAATTGCACGTTGAAAAGGATGCAACGCCGAGTCTCAATAGTAGAGCGACAGTCACATGCAGCACTAGACGAAGCACCGAGAGAGATTTAGGTAGTTGCAACGGGACTTCCATTTCATGCTGCGTCTGGCACCTTCGGCTTACTCAGGGCTGCGCGCATAATCTATTTTTCGCGAAAAACTCGCGCGCACCCACGCCCGAGGCTAAATCCCGTCGATAGTTTTTTTTTGTTTTGCGATGATGTTGATAGTTATACCCTTTGAAAACGGGGAGTCTGCATATCCAACTTACTTTTGGCTAAATCCAAAGAGCTTGTCAATTGTGCAAAAAATGGCCTGGTTCAGAAATAGCGTGTACCATGTAACGGGTACAAAGGCTGGGAGCAACCCTGTGTCGGCGACGAGTTAACTCCAGGATTGTTGCCTTAATGACAATAAAAACGAACGCAGAGGCAGGAACAGTGCTCTGATTCGGTTAAAGCTAAACGTAATTCAGGACCATATCCAATAACGATCTTCTGCGAAGTGTTTCGAAGTAAATGAACAGGTTCAGCTTTTAGGGCGTCGACGATACGCCAGGTACGATCGATAGAGATCTTTTAATATAACCTACTAGAAACAAGCGTTCGTGGATTGATGTATAGTATTATTATTTCTAACACAAGGTGATTGGATCAGTGTCTACCTCGTACTATGCTCAGCAATGCAAAAGATGTATGGTAAGATTTCATTTTAGCAAGATTCCTTCTCGTTTTGTAGCTTCTCAATTTTATCGTTTCGTGTAGATATTCGACACTCGTTCGTTGTGTTTAAGTAGAGAAGAATAGCATCCCTTGGGAATGTTTACTTGTGCAAGAAGTAAACATTCACAAAGGAATACACGAAGAATTGCATCCGTTGTGACTTTTTACTTCTTACACAAGTAAACATTCCCATATCTTCTCTCTATAAACATAACGAACGAGTCAAGTGTCTACATGGAACGATAAACTGAGAGAAACGTAATGAGCAACGTGTAAAAAGTTAAGACATCTTCCAGGAACTACACTTTTTTGGCCCTAACCATTTTTGGCAACCCTGCCAAATTTTTGGGTAAAATTACCCTTTTTTGGCCTCTCCGTTTTTTGTGACCCTAACCCTTGATGACTCAAAAGTTGGATTTAGTCGGACTCGAATATCGAGTAGGCTGATCCCAAAAGAGTCAGTGGAGGCATCATAGGCAATTGAATACGTCCAAGCCCAGCGCATCATCTCGCCAATCATTTCTAGGCTAATTGCACATGTAATTTGTGTAATCCGCGCTACATCAGCCCTTGATGCGTATCCGACTTTGGCGAGCTGCCCTAGCTGCTCTCGAGATGCTCTTACAACACTGGGTAAAGGACAACCCACAGCCAAGCAGTCGCTGCACATAACGTAGTTGGTCCGGATTGGTGATTTTATGTTGTAGGAAGAAGCAACAACGGTACTTTGCACGCTTTTTTGTTGTTGTATGTCGCTTTAGACGGAACAAAGGAGTACACCTCTTGGAATATAGATTTTGCCTGAGAAGTAGCACCAATATCCTCCGCGTCTTCAAACAGCAAGCGGAAGATGATGGTTTCAACGATATCTTTTTATGCTGAAGGTGGTGGCATGTTGCTTTCTCCCAGCATCTACACTGTAGTATGCGGGAATGAAAGTGGTTTTAAAAAAAGACTGGTACCGAATAGTGATGGATGTGTGGAGGAATTGTCCACTTCTGTAGTGTTCAGTTCCTGGATAAACTTCTTACGAAGCTCTTGATATTCCTTTCACCGAGAAGGATGCTGTTCCAGTATGTGGTGCTGAAAGTTGTCTGTGCGGAACTTTGGGCCGGCCCACAACTTATGATGTGTAGTACGTTTCCGGTGCTGGTTCTTCGCTTTCCTTCCGTCCTCATCAATAACATCATTAATGGACCCGACGTTTCGTAGATTGATGTCAGCTCTTTCTACTGATTCTTCCTGACCTTTTCCGTCTTTGTTCGCGGCTTAAGCAGCTTCTTCACGGCCAAAAGCAATGAAAAAGCGGTAAGCTACGCTTCCACTCTGGAAGTTGCTTCATTTCTAGCAACAACATTCAAGCCGTACTTGTCAGCGTAAGTATCTCTCCACTCATAATTGCCAATCTGCTTACTACGACGGGGAGCCATGATGGCTGATGACTGCCTGCTGCTTGCTGCTGCTTCGAATAATAATAATGATAATTTATGGTATCTGGTGCTGTTTTTAGAAGCCTTGCGGTCCGCGGATGTCACCCAAAGCTCTACAAGCTCGTGAATCGTCTTTCATCAGAAAGAACGATATGCACGAGAATAAGTAAATCACAGAGTTCTTAGAGTCGTGCAGATTACCAACTCTAAGCAGTCCTGATCATGGGTACCCCACCTTTAACCACTTCGCATTTATCTAAAAATGGTCCAGCATAAAAAAACATATATCAGTGCAAGCTGGTTTCCTCCATCATCAGCACCTTCATCGGCAGAGGCATAATCGAAGTTCATCTATCTACCGGTGCGCTGTCAAATGACTCCCAAATTAAATGGTAGTTTTGGTGCTGCAACTTTAGCTAGCGGAAAGCGTAAAACCCAAATGTATAATCAAATGAAAGCCCTTTCAAACTATACACCAAAGCTCAATTGGTTTCGTCAAATGTCCAAAATAGAATCACAAGTGACCAAAATTATTCGACACCTTTTCATAAATTATACAAACTATCACAAACGGTTTTCAAAGGGGAAGTCTATATCTGACTCTCAATTCCAACCAATGGTGCGCAACCTTTCCTTGCTTGCACTATCTATGCATGCAAACCACAGCGGGGAAGAGATGTTCAATCTACTCTCTGACACCATTTCGGCCTTGGATGCTGACTGGAAGGTAAATCTCATTGGGGTAACTACAGACGGAGCTGCCTCCATGACCGGCTTGCGAAAGGGCATCGTTTCTTGTATACAAGGTGTAGTTTCAAATGGGATGATCCGAGTTTGGTGTGGCGCTCATCAACTGGATCTTGCGCTGAAGAAGGCTATTGAATAGCTTTCAGCGGGCTTCAAAACAACGTTGACATCACAGTTCGCTGGTCTTCTCTCTTTGGCAAGTCTCTGCGTGGTACGTTAAGATTTGTGAGCGCATCCAGGCATTTCTTACTGAGAAGGGTATGGAATGGGCTCCATCTTAGCAGTGGTGGCTGACACTTGTGATGCTTCACAAGTCGTTAGAGGCCTTCAATTCCACTAGTGCTTCTTTACAAGGTACAAAGCTTACTCCCAGACAACAAACAGCGAGTCGGGTAGTCTTGTCTCTGATTTGGCTTCAGTTATTGGTGCTGTTTGTGACAATGCCGTTCCACTGAGTTCAGCCTATCAATGCGCTCATCTTAGAGGAGGAAATTGGTTCTGCTGCTACTACCAGCAGTAAGCCACGAATGAAGTTTGGATCATTCTCTTTACCACAAGATAATGCCCATTGGCATCTTAAGGAAAATAACGTGCTAACAATGGCGATGTCAAATCGTCTGGACTGCGATACAATGGTTGAGGTTACCAAGGACTTGTTTCGCGTCTATCTTCAAGCAATATACTCGGTTGCGGAAATTGTCTCTGAACGCGATGCAAGAAATAGAGAGAAGACTGATGCCGCTCCTCCCATCCTACCTCTGGCAGTTGCTGGCCCCAATCGAAAGTCCCCTTGCTTGCTCTCTGACGCCTTTGCCAGTTGATAGTCTTGACATATCCGTCGCACCAACTTCTCGAACCCGCTATTGAGGCCTTGATCGACCATGCCCCCTGAAAAGATACACCTCTTTCTCGTGCTCACTCAACAACTCCGTGAACTCAATTAAAGATATGGAGGCCCCTTGGTACGCGATTTCCAAATTTGTTGCGTTTCGCGGCAGGGATGGTCACTGTGATGCCTGGAACAGCAAAGGTAGAAGCTGGCTTCTCCATCATTAACTACGAAAGAGATTCATACCGCTCTGCTCTGACCAATAGATCTCTCGAGGGGATTTTGCACTCAAGGCAACTTGAGAAACTGCGACGGACTTTCAACAAATGGTCATCGATGATACTTACAATCTTGCCACTGCTTCATAGAAGAAGAGCTAATCGTTCAATATTGTTTATCATCAACAGTTATGACTGGACCCGAGAATGACTAATATTAGCTATAGCAATCGACCGACTGCAGCACTTCACTAATAAAAATACGACAATAGAAATGGGACACTAAAAAACCGTGAGGACAAAAACTATGGGACGGAGGGAGTACGTGATATTATACCTCAATATGGGATCGGGATCAGACAGTACAGACAACTCCCTCAAATTGAGACATCAGTATTAACACATACCCCCTCAAGAACGATTTTTATGTGTTACACCAATTTTCAGGGATTTCGTTTTTGGCGCGCAATTTCAAATCCATTATCTGAAGTTTGTTATGCGCGAGGACTTGATGCTAATAATAACGACAACCTACCAGGAACCATGAGCAGAAAAGGAACATCTTGCGGGTGGAAGGAGTGCCAAGGTAAGGCTTGTGCTTTACTAACGATTAACGAATACTGACAGAGCGAGATGTACCCCTATATCATGCAGGTTCACACCCCAAATCTAAAGCACACACTTGATTGCATCGATAACTCCAGCACTGAACATGCCAAAGCCCAACGCAATCATCGCACATGGTTAATCGATTATTCCATGTCATCGATTCATCGGAAGTGGAAATATGCTAGCAAGATGAAGGCGAGAAGTGAACAGCACGTGGAATTTCCATAGCGATAACGGCAATGAACAACGCGATGCTCGCACGCAAAAAGCAACGCCTTTTTGGGAACTGGATTGTGGCTCAAGCTTCTTACCGCATGTTGTTAGAGGTTGTAACATTTCAAGCACAGGATAGGTATGACTGGGTACGTAAAGCATAGAAACACCTTTACGGGTATGACCGAGACGTCAATTCCTTTAAAATTAAGCGTGATGATAGCGTCCATGTCGTTCCAAACGTGTGATATCCGCAGATCCCAAACGTAGCATACAGTGACTTAATAATAACGACCGTGGAAACAAGAATCAGCGTAATATTTTTGGTCTGTTATAGCGGCAGCACCATTCCCACCCCTACAAAACAATAGCTGGCCACCCCAAGAAAATAGGGATGGCAGACACGACACCTACAACTTGAATGTCGTCAGTCATATTTCATACACATCAAGTCGATATTGAGCTCGATAAGTTCTTTGGGGAAGATTGATGGTTGGCTTGACGCAATATTAGACGAAGTGACGACAAATATA
>MIQA02007804.1:12673-32816 GCA_001887855.2 Sclerospora graminicola | reverse complement strand
GTAATTTCAGCCAATGAGGAAGCGCCCTTTTCAGTTATTTCAGCCAATAGGGAAGCGCCCTTTTCGGATAGTTCAGCCAATGGGGAAGCGCCCTTGGCGAGTATTTCAGCCAATGAGGAAGCGCCCTTTTCGGATAGTTCAGCCAATGGGAAAGCGCCCTTGTCTGCCCAGACAAGCGACCGGCCGCCGGACCCCGGCGCGGCCGGCCCGGACGACCATATGACCCGAGCGATGGTGGCTTTTGGCATGCTAAAGGCGAAGATGGCGACCACACCGGTCCTGAAACATTTCGATGTTGATAAGACTCCGGTGGTCATCATCTACGCTAACAAGTGGGCCATCTCGGCCGCTCTCGTGCAAGATCATGATGGAGTGTACTGTCCCGTGACCTTCACCAGCCGGACCTTGAAAGTTAATGAAGTTAATTATGGGTTGGTGGATAAGGAAGTTCTGGCTCTATTACGGATCTTGGATGTGTGTTATACTATGCTGGTGTCTCGGCCTATCAAAGTACTATCCAGACGGTCGACCTTATCATGGCTCCTGACGGCGAATGGGATTGATGGCCGGCTGGGGAGATGGGCGGCTTTGTTGTCTCAGTGGTCCCTCGAAGTTATTAAGTGTACTAAGGGGGAAGAAGAAATTCTGGGCACATTGGCTGCCAGCATTACCCCCAGGGCAGAAGTGGAGGAAGCACTGATAGCGATCGCACCTCGGAAGCAGCCTCGACAAACTATCGTGTTGCCGCCGCCAACAGTGGGACCCACGGAGGAACTAATGGTTTTGAGTTTCGATGGGTCGGCGAGTGTAAAGAAAGGGGTCGGAGCCTATAGTGCCATTTTGTGGAAGCTGCCCGAATGGAAGGCGATCGCGGCCGCCTCGGATTTCACGCCTGGCATCACGGTGAACGAAGCGGAGTATAGAGGACTGCTGCTTTCTCTAGATCTGTTGGCCGGCCGGACACAGGGGCGGATCATCATATGCGGTGATTCCAACCTAGTGATCCGACAAATCACCGGAGAGATAGATTGCAAGGCGCCGCGGCTGAGACTGCTAAATGATCGAGTTATGTCCTCCTTGCGGAAGTGGCCGGAGCACGAATTGCTGCACGTCAAACGAGACTGGAATAACAGCGCAGACCATCTGGCCACCTTGGCCATGCGAGATCAGACCGGACTCACCGTCTCGGATCCAGGATTGTTGGACGAATTGGCGGAGATGAACAAACTATTGGAGATAATCAAACCGGCCGCCAGCGACGAGGGTCCCTCGCCCGAATCCAGCCGGCCCCGGGAAAAAGAATATAACGACCGCGACTGGGAACAGGACGTCCACGCCCGATCAAACCAGGAAGTACCTTGCAGCAATAAAAGGTCCCTCTAGGCGGACCCCCGAGCAGGCCTGGCGAGGCTAACCACGGTTGGTAGTCAACAGTGAATGTTTGGAGTGGGAACGGAAAAGGAACGGATGGATATATTAAAGAAGGAAAACTGAGAGAAATAGAAGAATTAAAGCAAGCCCGACTACTTATCCCCGTCGACGATTATACTTGCCTCGGAGCCGAGTCACGCGAAGCCCAGGGTGGTCGGAGGGCTGTGCGCGGTATTGATTGCGCCAAGGATCTTGCCGGTCGATGGCCGCCAAAGATTGAGAAAGAGAGGTGGTCTGACCCAACGCATCTAGGCCGGGATACCAAGTCCCTCCTTCCGCTGCACATCCACTCCGGCGGTTTGGCAGATGGAGCATGAACGGGAAGAGAAACAGGTCCAGGTCACATTCACCATCCCGGATACCCGCCATGATGAACGTGCACAGACGGACCCACGCTTCGGAAGCTCGCCCCCGACGATTCTTGCGGGCAAGGGAGTACCTGCGGAGGGACTCGTCCGCCCGCTTATCCTCGGCCGAGATGTACAGGAAGTGGGTAGATTCCCAGATGGCCCAAGCGTGAGTCACGGTGAAATCATGAAGTCTCGCTTTGAATTCCCTGAACCATGGATAGGATGGAAGCCCCATATCCGGCATCTCGGTGTGCAAGATTTTCCAGGGCTCGGTCTCCATGAGTGTGTCGATGGCGCCCGACTTCATCAGGTTAGGGTCCCAAGCCTCTGACGGTGCCTTATAAAATCGTGGGAATAACCAGAGATGCGGACGGGACAGAGATTGAGCAAGTTGGGAACTGGAGATATCAGCCAGGCTGGTATTGCCCAGTTGCTCGACTGCCCAAGGCAATATGGCAGACCGATCCGCCCCACTGGGGAAACGCCCTTCCGATAACCATAGAAGCGGAATTTTGGGAAAAGAGGGCGCAAGAGTAAGAGTACTCCTCCGGGCTCTAGACTTGGCGGCCGGTCGCTGAGGTCGGCGTGTAGTACGCGACCCGGCCGAGGTGGAGCGTCGTTGTCTGGCCGAAGACTGGGGAAGAGGTTCCTCTGAGTCACCCAGGTCGGGAGAGGTCAACCACTGATCCGGGATGTCATCGTCGTTGTCCTCCACTTTCTCCTCAGCCACTTTGTCGGAACTCGAGTTACGCGCGACCGGAGCGGCCGGGGCGGCGGCAATGCTGGGAGGCAAGGATGGGTCAGACGGGTCATGCTCCCCGGAACCAAATCCTGCCGGCGGCGGAGTCTGCAGATCTATGATTTGATCGGATCCCACTGGACTCGTCGTCCGCTTACCGGAGCGGGAAGGGCGGCGACGGGTATCCGAGCGAGAACGGAGTAATGCAACGTTGACTTGCTGATTCTCGTAATCCTCGTCTTCTTCGTCATCGTCATAGATAACCGAAGGGGAGGATGGTCCCGAGTCCGAAGAAGAATTAGGGGATGTGGCCGCGGGTTCGGAAGAGGGCACGGCCGCTGGCTCAGAAGAAGGGCGCGGCCGCCGACTCAGAAGAGGGCGCGGCCGCTGGCTCAGAAGAGGGCGTGGCCGCCGACTCAGAAGAGGGCGCGGCCGCTGGCTCAGAAGAGGGCGTGGCCGCTTCTGACTCCGAGTCCTCTTCAGAGTTGGAACTAGGAGTGAGACCGGTTCTACCGGGAGTGTATTGAGGGGATGGAAGAGGGGACCGCTCCGCGAACAGGCTGTCCTCGCTCTCCGACCCGGGCTCTTCCCCGCCGTCCGACTTGTCTGGAGAACATTGGCGCGAGGGTGGGGATTCGCTCTGCTTCCTCTTCTTAGGCGGACTGGCATCAGCCAAAGAGGGGCTGGAGCCGGCCGGACGTTTTTGCCCCTGCGATCCTGCCGGGGCGGACGAAGAGTTGGGACTGGCAAGGGGCGAGTCGGAGACGGCGGGAGGTTCCTCAGGTTCCGACCCCGCTGCGGCAGGCAACGGGGTTGGGTTCGGCGGAGAGGTCTTCCACTGACCCACCATTCCCAAGACAGACAAGACGGATTCCCGTACTTCGGGAGGAGCTCGAAAAAGGGGAGCGGCTTGGCTCTGAGTTGCCTCGAGCTGGTTTTGGAGTCCACACAATAAGGACCTAAAACGATCCTCTTTATCCAGCATGGCATGACAAACACGGTCCGCCCGAGCCAGTATGGTATGGGCGTCGGAATTCTCCTGGCGGGCCCGGTACAGCTCAGAACGCAGCTCCTGTTGCCGAGAAGTGGCTTCTTGCAACTGCCGCTCCAGATCCGTGATTTGGCGAAGGGCCTGGGCGTGGGAGTCGCGCAGGTGGTCGCGGCTGTCCCGCGCATTATCCAGGTCTTGGGACACCTGGCAGAGCCGGGTACGAAGATGCGTAAGCTCCCGAGACATGTCCGGAATTTTGGCAGATTGTTTTTTCAGCTCTTCTAACTGTTGAACTGCGGAGTGACAAGAAAATGAAAACTGTAAGCAACTGGGCCATCGCGTAAGAAGAGACGAGGCACTCACGCTGAAGCTTAGATCGTTGGACCAGCTCCTGATTGGCAGACCGGAGAGGTTCAACGACGTCTTCCAACATGCGGAGGCGGTTACGCTCTCCTGTCAGGATGGTGACTTGGCTCTTGAGATCGGCCACTTGTTTCCGGAGATCGATTACTTCCGGAGATGGGCCTCGAGCGGCGGCTTCGTCAGCCCGGCGGTTGGCAGCGGCAAGTTGCCGAACCAAGTCGGCCTGGATCCGCTCCAAGTCATCCACCTGGGCGGTCAACATGTCCAGCCTCTTTTCCATCCCCGCTGTCTCGGAGATCGGGGCGGATGGCGCGGCCGCTCGTTGTAGAGCGTCCGTGAGTTGACCTACAATGGCCCTGAGGCGGGTCACCTCATCCTCCGCTGCTTTACGACCAAGTTTCAGTTCGGCGACCCGGAGGTTCAGGCGTTCCAACATCGCGCAAGAAGTGTTGAAGCTCCGAAACAGAGACTCATAGTTGTCCTGACAGGATCGAAGCTCCTCCCGAAGGGAAGAAACGACGGCCTTCAGTCTGTCCCGTTCGCCGCAGGCTTGGCCGTGAACGCGGAGCGCAGCCTCGGCGTCAGCGGACGACAGCACCAGATCGGGAGTGCGAGACGATTTCGGCGGTTGTGCGACCTCCACTCCGCTGGCAGGCGAGTCGTCGTCCACGAGAACAAGACGGCAGACGTTAGCCTTGTCGATTTGCAAGACTGGTGATTAATCAAGACAATGTCAGTATTGGTGGACATGCAGGCTAGCCAGTGTGGAGACCGACGGAGTCCATGGAGATGTTATAAAGTGGTGGGATGACGTACCAAAGCGAGGCATGGATGAGCGGTATCGGGTCAAGTGAGTTCGGGTGAGATCGTGTCCCGACCGTTGCGCGGCCGTGTCGCGACTCAGGGGCGGCTGTGGTGAAGTGACTTATAAAATAATGTAAGGCACTCTCCAAAGGGCGCATCCTGATTGGTGGAAATGAGGGCCAAGGGTGTAGGCGCCGGATGGTCGCCGCCGATGAGGTCTACCAGCGGCCAGGTGGCGCCAGGCTAGAAACCACGTCGGCAGACCTGACAAGGGGCGAGGATAGCCGGATGAGCGGGCTGAGCAGACGGCAGGACTAGGGAGGTTTGACGGCCGAGGCGCGGATGGCGGACGGCCAAGATGGCGGACTGTTCGTAAGGATGGAGTGGAAGGAGCCCGGAAGAAGAGGATTGTTCTAGTGGAAAGAGTATGCACCGGGATCGTAGGAAGGGCTTCCAAGGGACTGCTAGCGTCGGCGGCCGGGGGGCGCGGATGGGTGGCTATCCGGCCGAGCCGGTCGGGTACCATGTACCATTCGAACTGGTACCATATGGGTTCAGTGTACCGGCCGGGTTGGTACCATTTGGGGTTAGTGTACCGGCCGGGTGGGTACCATTTGGGGTTGGTGTACCGGCCGTACCGGTACACAGAGTCGGAGTTAGCCGGGTTGCGTGGGTAAGATACATGACTGGTCAGGCGTGTTACTTGAGGTAGGTTACACAAAGGGAGTATTGGACATAGAATAAATCAGTATACGTTTCGCTTTCTTAGACACAAGTCGCTTTTATTGGTTCACGGCAGAGGGCTAACAAGGTCCCCTCTTGCTGCTATTGGTTTACCCGGGGAAGGTTAAGTTAACCCACCGGAAGTCCCCTGACCGGAGTCGCGGCGACTTCGTATACTCACCTCAAGTCGCCCGTGTTTTGAACACGGTATTAAGTATTGGGAAGTGGTGACATTTTGGCCTTCTGTTGAAGAGTGTGGAGTTATATCTACCTTACATACACATTTGGATTCGCCCTTTATTGTTATTGGTTTAGCTGGCCGATCGATTATTCTCGGTCTAGGCGGTACTATACAAACTTCAAGTGTCCTATTGGTTTAGCTGGCCGATCGACTATTCTCGGCCCAGCCGGCACTATACAAAGTTCAAGTATATTACCCAACGAGCTCCCCGGTGACGATTTCCGCCCAGGAGCTACCCTAGTCCTACACTTCATCTCCCTATTGGACGGGTTTATACTTTTCGCCCTAGGGTCCATCAAGAGAGCTAACCACCCAGTACTGACGGGTACACAAGGTGAGCTTTTAACATGCAACATTCGAGCAGTTGCGATCAAGCGGATGGAAGCGACCGATCCAGCCGGCCTCAAGCCGGATCGGATCATGACTCGGATGGACGGAGTACCCCCTCCGGTAGTCAGTCGTCTGGGACCCCCGTGGGTGTTCGCGTCTCAGGAAGATTTTCTGATAGCGACTACACCACAATGGTGCGCGTGCCCGGATCTCTTGGTGACCCTGGATATCACCGCGAGTCCCTAGCGGGCGAAAGACCTAGACCTGTCAAATTTGTTGACGATGTTGTGTCGGGTGCATTGGGGAAGGCATATCGCCCCCAATGCTGCTGAAGATGGAAGGATGCGATGGTCGCCTCGGATTGGGGGAGTTCGAGGTTGACATTAAAGAAGAAGTTACTCCCCTAGAGGCTCCGCCGGGGGCGGATTATGGTACTACCTACGGCAGTGCCGGCCGCTACACGGATGGAGCCGGATCGGACTATGGTGCAAGTCGCCATAGTCCGAGGAAGGATCATGGTTCCGACCATGATCCTAACGAACGAATGCATATTTTGGATATAAAAGAAAAGATAAAGGGAGAAAAAGCGGAAGTCGGATACGACCGGAGTGGGAAGCCGGCCGGATCGGGACCAAGTCGCGATCTGGCCCCCCTACCCCTAAATAAACCGGATTGGCAGGAATTGGATTATTCGACTTACAAAGGTAAACCGCGTTTCGAAGAGGAAGAAGAGAAGCAGGACGGCCTATCGACGGATGTCGACTTGGAGCGTGCTTTCCATCTTCACGAGTTGGGGCAATTCTTGCGGACGGATAAGGTACTAAAAATAACACGGCCGAAGATCATAGGCGGATTGAAAGGTCCCGTCTCTCCCCCAACTCTCTCAGACGGCCACGTGTCCCTCATTAGAGGACTATTCGACCAACTTAAACAAGCCGGCATCAACACCGGCGTGTTTGATCCGAACGAGTTGTTTGATCTGAAGATGGACAAGTTGAAGGAGGCGTCCAGCGCCCTGCACGACCACTTGGTACCGCTAGTGGGTTGCTCGCCGCCGTCGAAAACGATGACAGCTACGACTGGAGTGGCGCCGTCCACGCCGCCGGCGACAAGCAAACCGGCCGGTATACACTCAGGCTCTTCGCAGTACGAGTCTGCCCCTTCGGAAGCGGACTCATCGGATTCATCGGTGGGTATCACTCGCATGACGCTTGGCCCAAGGGGAGCAGCGCGTGTGGCGACAGCCATGAAACTTGGAGGACGTGAGGATCCGGGTACGCCCGAGCGGAAGAACGCCGGCCAGTACAGCGTACAGGCCTGGCGGACAGCGACGGCGGATCCAGAACCGAAGGAGGAAGACGAGGACGCGGATGGGCGGGTTAAGAAGGAATGCCAATCTGGCAGCCCGGCTGCCCCTCAAGCCGCCCCTCAAGTCGCCCCTCAAGTCGCTCCTCAGGTGCCGGATCACCTGCAAAACATGTTCTCGGCGATGATGGAGCGATATTTGGAAGAGCAACGTCGGCTGAGCGCCAGCCGCGGCAGTCCGAAGTCACCGGACCAGCCTGCTCGTCGTGGAACACAGGCCCCCGGACCAGTCCAGTACTATGCGAGGGAGCCGAGTGATGGAGATATGGAGTCGGTGCGGTCCAAGCAAAGTGAACCCCATGCCGCCCCGCCGTGCCGTCAGACAGGTCGCCGGACCGGACGTCGGCCAACGAACAGGAAGCTGTCTCTCAGCGACGTGGATATGGAATCCGTCAGGTCGGTCAAGTACCATTACGATCCGGATGACCTGGATCTGGGGATGTCCCGCCGAGCCCATATGGCTTCGGCCCAAGCGTTTGACGCGGATTCGGGAGCGATCACGAGGGTGCGAATGTCGGCCATGTCCGAGCTGAAAGACTTCACCGGACGCGACGCGGACGTGGACCAGGCCCGAGGATGGTTGAGCAAGACGAAGTCGGCATTTCTCAGAGACCGGACGTCGGACTATGAGAAATGCCTGATTTTCGGGGATTTGATGAAGGGACCAGCGAAACACTGGATCCAACAGCTCAGCCGGGAAACCCGAGGAAATTGGAGGGGATTGGCCGGTGCGTTCGAGGAGCAATACTGCGGAGCTGGAATGTCAGCGGCGCGACAATATTTCCACTCCAAGAAGCGACCGGATGAGACCCCCCTGGAGTATCTCCATCGTTTGAATGTCGCTGGCATGAGAGGTGGTATTCCCGTTAAAGAAGATACCAGCCGGTCGGAAGCTGCCCGCGAACACGTGGAACTGTTCATCAGCACGTTGGACGATCGGGAGCTGGCAAACCAGCTGGCGTTACTGGGGGTGAAGAATACGACGGAGCTGGAAGTGACGTTGCGCACGTACCTAAGGGCGAAGAAGCAAGGCCCCAAGGCGGCAGTTGGAACCGGCCGTTTCAAGTCCCGATTTAACGCGGATCAAGGAGGCCGGCCGCCATCTACCAGGACGGCCCGAGCCGTCCGCATGGTCGCCCGAGAGTCAGACGCGACCAGCTCGGAAGAGGAGTATCAGCGATCTGGGGGCGAGTCTGAGGAGGAACAGTATCGGTACCTTTTCTCGGCAGAAGCCAGTCAGCCGCCCAGGCTGCCAGCCGATTCCGGTCAGTCGAAGAGTTTTCCCGCTCGAGCTGACCAGGATTACCCTAGGCGCAAGTGCACCCACTGTGGGTCCATCAAGCACGACGACCGGAGCTGCTGGAAGCGGCTGACGTGCAAGAAGTGCGAGAGGAAGGGACACCCGGCGGAACACTGCCTGTTCACGTGTAAGGCTTGCGGGGAGGTGCATGAGGCGGGACTGTGCCCAATGGAAGAATTCTACAACCTGTTGAAGAAGTGGTACGTCCCGGCCAAGCATTCTGGAATGTTGCCGCCCGGAGCGGAAAAGATGTTAAACTAGATCGCTCGCCAGGTTGGAATCTGGTTCGAGCCGAGCGGTCTAGTGTTAGTATCTATGCATATGTCGGTAAGGAAGATAATCAAGAAGCAAAGCAAAGGATAACCGACAATACATGTAAGTTTGACGATCACGTCACCCGGTCCCCGGCCGGTACGGCTGACCCCTTCCTGGTGAGCAGTATACGGACGGATGAGTATTCCCGGTCTGAAGTGCGAATGGAATTGAACTTGTTACCTGGCGAGTCGCGAGGTTATTGGAAGTATCACTCGCCGGATAAATGGTTCAAGCAGGCCAAGGCGGATGGAAAAATCAATAACCAGAAAGCGACCATGTTGTTCGATTCTGGCGCAGAAGTGTCTATCGTAGACACCACCTTTGCTCGTAAGGTGGGAGGTGAGATAGACGAGACGAAGCGGCAGGAATGTATAGGCATTGGAGAGAGTTCGTATATGACCCAAGGAAGGACAAGAGTCAAGATTACGTTAGCTGGGTCACTGGTATATTACTTTACCGCCTGGGTAGGCAAGCTGTCCGGGCAGGATGCAATTTTGGGCATGGATTTTATGGTCCCGGCCGGTATTCGGCTGGACTTATCGCATGGAACATTGACGTTGCCGGACGAGGTACAGATCCAGCTGGCCGGCCGGCGGCCCTTATATGGCGCCTACGTCCAGTTCCTCAAGCTAGGTCAGTTTGTAACGGTGCCAGTGGGAAAGGCGGTGGAAGTAATGTTACGACCGCACGACCGGCGGAGTAAGTTATGGCTGACAAGGGGCGAGTGCTGGGTACCATCTGTGGTTAAAGGGAGTGGTCATCTCAACTTCATAAGCGTGACCAACATCTCTGAAAAACCCCTCACCTTGCATGAAGATGTGATTATTGGAATGTGGCTGGCCGAGGATAAAGTGCCCCGCCGGCCGGGCTATGTCACCGTTGGCTCAAGACGCTATATCGAGTGGCAAAACCTGGCTTTTCAGGCAACCACCGATCTAGTCAGCGAAGAGGAAGAATTAGAAGGGGACCAGACTCCAATGGTGGATAAACCCGAGTACCGGACCCCTACTAAAATATTGACGCGGGACCGGCCGTCGCCGGATCCGGCCGAACGTATTGACCGAAGTTACGCCCCGATCGCGGAACTGGTTTTGCCCACTCGGAAGGAGACGGACGAACAACAGGGTCGGAAAAAAGGACCAAGCAGAGTTGTATATACGGTCAGCCCCGATGACGGTTGTGACGACCGAAGTGAATGCGGATCGGCCCAGCCGGCCGAGCAGAATTCGGAAGCGGCCGAAGCCGATCAAGTCTGCATTCATGAAGGGGGCGAACTATATGTTGAAGGCATGGAAGAACAGATGGCGGTGTTACCTGAGGTGACCCCATGCCCCCCAGCAGTCACTATCGACGATCTACAAGTGGGAGACCCGGATGTGAACACCCCGGAGGAGATCAGCAGGTTGAAGGATATTATACGGAAAAGACGACATCTGTTGATCGGACCAGGGAACGCACTTCCTCCGGCCGCCCATGGGGCGGTTTGTGATATCGATGTGGGAGGTGCCAAGCCGGTCGCACAGAGATGCCGAAGAGTCGCCCCCCAGTATCGGGAAAAGCTTTCAGAGCTTATCAAGGGTCTGCTGGCCACCAAGATAATTCAGCCGTCCACCTCGCCATGGGCTTCGCCCATTGTAATTATCATTAAGAAGAATGGGGTGGACATAAGGTTGTGCATCGATTACCGGCTGGTGAACCGGCTGACTAAGCTGATGATTTATCCGATGCCGCTGATAAACGACCTGTTGGAGGACTTGGATAAAGTTTTGTGGTATTTCTCATTGGACATGGCCAGTGGATTCTGGGTGGTCTCTATGACCGATCGTGCACGGGAGATCTCTGCATTCGTGACACCTTTCGGGTTGTTCGAGTGGAACCGGATGCCGTTCGGTCTGAAGAATGCTCCGCAGATTTATCAACGGCTGATAGATAACGCGCTGTATGGACACTTCAAGATCAAGGCGGATCAAGATCCGGCTCTGGTCGGGGATGTGTTTGCCGAAGGGGACCCGGACCCCGACCCAAAACCTTCAGTTTTGGGGCGGCGGTCTTACATTGATGACATTCTCGTTACGGCAACTACCTGGGATTTATTGTGTGACAAAGTGGAGAAATTGATGATTACGTGTGAAAAGTGGAATCTTTCGATTAGTGTGGTTAAGAGTTTCTGGGGAAAGACTAAGGTAACCTATCTGGGTCATCAAGTGTCGATTGCCGGATTGGAGGCTAACCCGAAGGATTTGGAGTCCTTGAGTAATCTGCCTTTCCCGCGATCCCTAAAGGCTATGCAATCCTTTTTGGGCAGCCTGAATTATTACAGTCGGTTCATCGAGGATTTTGCAGTCTATGCGGCGGTCTTGTACGAGTTGCGGGAGGTGGATTACCATAAGCTGAGAGAGCAGGATAGGCAAGCGGAGACGCGGGCCGGGCCGGCAATTTCAGCCAATGAGGAAGCGCCCTTTTCAGTTATTTCAGCCAATAGGGAAGCGCCCTTTTCGGATAGTTCAGCCAATGGGGAAGCGCCCTTGGCGAGTATTTCAGCCAATGAGGAAGCGCCCTTTTCGGATAGTTCAGCCAATGGGAAAGCGCCCTTGTCTGCCCAGACAAGCGACCGGCCGCCGGACCCCGGCGCGGCCGGCCCGGACGACCATATGACCCGAGCGATGGTGGCTTTTGGCATGTTAAAGGCGAAGATGGCGACCACACCGGTCCTGAAACATTTCGATGTTGATAAGACTCCGGTGGTCATCATCTACGCTAACAAGTGGGCCATCTCGGCCGCTCTCGTGCAAGATCATGATGGAGTGTACTGTCCCGTGACCTTCACCAGCCGGACCTTGAAAGTTAATGAAGTTAATTATGGGTTGGTGGATAAGGAAGTTCTGGCTCTATTACGGATCTTGGATGTGTGTTATACTATGCTGGTGTCTCGGCCTATCAAAGTACTATCCAGACGGTCGACCTTATCATGGCTCCTGACGGCGAATGGGATTGATGGCCGGCTGGGGAGATGGGCGGCTTTGTTGTCTCAGTGGTCCCTCGAAGTTATTAAGTGTACTAAGGGGGAAGAAGAAATTCTGGGCACATTGGCTGCCAGCATTACCCCCAGGGCAGAAGTGGAGGAAGCACTGATAGCGATCGCACCTCGGAAGCAGCCTCGACAAACTATCGTGTTGCCGCCGCCAACAGTGGGACCCACGGAGGAACTAATGGTTTTGAGTTTCGATGGGTCGGCGAGTGTAAAGAAAGGGGTCGGAGCCTATAGTGCCATTTTGTGGAAGTTGCCCGAATGGAAGGCGATCGCGGCCGCCTCGGATTTCACGCCTGGCATCACGGTGAACGAAGCGGAGTATAGAGGACTGCTGCTTTCTCTAGATCTGTTGGCCGGCCGGACACAGGGGCGGATCATCATATGCGGTGATTCCAACCTAGTGATCCGGCAAATCACCGGAGAGATAGATTGCAAGGCGCCGCGGCTGAGACTGCTAAATGATCGAGTTATGTCCTCCTTGCGGAAGTGGCCGGAGCACGAATTGCTGCACGTCAAACGAGACTGGAATAACAGCGCAGACCATCTGGCCACCTTGGCCATGCGAGATCAGACCGGACTCACCGTCTCGGATCCAGGATTGTTGGACGAATTGGCGGAGATGAACAAACTATTGGAGATAATCAAACCGGCCGCCAGCGACGAGGGTCCCTCGCCCGAATCCAGCCGGCCCCGGGAAAAAGAATATAACGACCGCGACTGGGAACAGGACGTCCACGCCCGATCAAACCAGGAAGTACCTTGCAGCAATAAAAGGTCCCTCTAGGCGGACCCCCGAGCAGGCCTGGCGAGGCTAACCACGGTTGGTAGTCAACAGTGAATGTTTGGAGTGGGAACGGAAAAGGAACGGATGGATATATTAAAGAAGGAAAACTGAGAGAAATAGAAGAATTAAAGCAAGCCCGACTACTTATCCCCGTCGACGATTATACTTGCCTCGGAGCCGAGTCACGCGAAGCCCAGGGTGGTCGGAGGGCTGTGCGCGGTATTGATTGCGCCAAGGATCTTGCCGGTCGATGGCCGCCAAAGATTGAGAAAGAGAGGTGGTCTGACCCAACGCATCTAGGCCGGGATACCAAGTCCCTCCTTCCGCTGCACATCCACTCCGGCGGTTTGGCAGATGGAGCATGAACGGGAAGAGAAACAGGTCCAGGTCACATTCACCATCCCGGATACCCGCCATGATGAACGTGCACAGACGGACCCACGCTTCGGAAGCTCGCCCCCGACGATTCTTGCGGGCAAGGGAGTACCTGCGGAGGGACTCGTCCGCCCGCTTATCCTCGGCCGAGATGTACAGGAAGTGGGTAGATTCCCAGATGGCCCAAGCGTGAGTCACGGTGAAATCATGAAGTCTCGCTTTGAATTCCCTGAACCATGGATAGGATGGAAGCCCCATATCCGGCATCTCGGTGTGCAAGATTTTCCAGGGCTCGGTCTCCATGAGTGTGTCGATGGCGCCCGACTTCATCAGGTTAGGGTCCCAAGCCTCTGACGGTGCCTTATAAAATCGTGGGAATAACCAGAGATGCGGACGGGACAGAGATTGAGCAAGTTGGGAACTGGAGATATCAGCCAGGCTGGTATTGCCCAGTTGCTCGACTGCCCAAGGCAATATGGCAGACCGATCCGCCCCACTGGGGAAACGCCCTTCCGATAACCATAGAAGCGGAATTTTGGGAAAAGAGGGCGCAAGAGTAAGAGTACTCCTCCGGACTCTAGACTTGGCGGCCGGTCGCTGAGGTCGGCGTGTAGTACGCGACCCGGCCGAGGTGGAGCGTCGTTGTCTGGCCGAAGATTGGGGAAGAGGTTCCTCTGAGTCACCCAGGTCGGGAGAGGTCAACCACTGATCCGGGATGTCATCGTCGTTGTCCTCCACTTTCTCCTCAGCCACTTTGTCGGAACTCGAGTTACGCGCGACCGGAGCGGCCGGGGCGGCGGCAATGCTGGGAGGCAAGGATGGGTCAGACGGGTCATGCTCCCCGGAACCAAATCCTGCCGGCGGCGGAGTCTGCAGATCTATGATTTGATCGGATCCCACTGGACTCGTCGTCCGCTTACCGGAGCGGGAAGGGCGGCGACGGGTATCCGAGCGAGAACGGAGTAATGCAACGTTGACTTGCTGATTCTCGTAATCCTCGTCTTCTTCGTCATCGTCATAGATAACCGAAGGGGAGGATGGTCCCGAGTCCGAAGAAGAATTAGGGGATGTGGCCGCGGGTTCGGAAGAGGGCACGGCCGCTGGCTCAGAAGAGGGCGCGGCCGCCGACTCAGAAGAGGGCGCGGCCGCCGACTCAGAAGAGGGCGCGGCCGCTGGCTCAGAAGAGGGCGTGGCCGCTGGCTCAGAAGAGGGCGTGGCCGCTTCTGACTCCGAGTCCTCTTCAGAGTTGGAACTAGGAGTGAGACCGGTTCTACCGGGAGTGTATTGAGGGGATGGAAGAGGGGACCGCTCCGCGAACAGGCTGTCCTCGCTCTCCGACCCGGGCTCTTCCCCGCCGTCCGACTTGTCTGGAGAACATTGGCGCGAGGGTGGGGATTCGCTCTGCTTCCTCTTCTTAGGCGGACTGGCATCAGCCAAAAAGGGGCTGGAGCCGGCCGGACGTTTTTGCCCCTGCGATCCTGCCGGGGCGGACGAAGAGTTGGGACTGGCAAGGGGCGAGTCGGAGACGGCGGGAGGTTCCTCAGGTTCCGACCCCGCTGCGGCAGGCAACGGGGTTGGGTTCGGCGGAGAGGTCTTCCACTGACCCACCATTCCCAAGACAGACAAGACGGATTCCCGTACTTCGGGAGGAGCTCGAAAAAGGGGAGCGGCTTGGCTCTGAGTTGCCTCGAGCTGGTTTTGGAGTCCACACAATAAGGACCTAAAACGATCCTCTTTATCCAGCATGGCATGACAAACACGGTCCGCCCGAGCCAGTATGGTATGGGCGTCGGAATTCTCCTGGCGGGCCCGGTACAGCTCAGAACGCAGCTCCTGTTGCCGAGAAGTGGCTTCTTGCAACTGCCGCTCCAGATCCGTGATTTGGCGAAGGGCCTGGGCGTGGGAGTCGCGCAGGTGGTCGCGGCTGTCCCGCGCATTATCCAGGTCTTGAGACACCTGGCAGAGCCGGGTACGAAGATGCGTAAGCTCCCGAGACATGTCCGGAATTTTGGCAGATTGTTTTTTCAGCTCTTCTAACTGTTGAACTGCGGAGTGACAAGAAAATGAAAACTGTAAGCAACTGGGCCATCGCGTAAGAAGAGACGAGGCACTCACGCTGAAGCTTAGATCGTTGGACCAGCTCCTGATTGGCAGACCGGAGAGGTTCAACGACGTCTTCCAACATGCGGAGGCGGTTACGCTCTCCTGTCAGGATGGTGACTTGGCTCTTGAGATCGGCCACTTGTTTCCGGAGATCGATTACTTCCGGAGATGGGCCTCGAGCGGCGGCTTCGTCAGCCCGGCGGTTGGCAGCGGCAAGTTGCCGAACCAAGTCGGCCTGGATCTGCTCCAAGTCATCCACCTGGGCGGTCAACATGTCCAGCCTCTTTTCCATCCCCGCTGTCTCGGAGATCGGGGCGGATGGCGCGGCCGCTCGTTGTAGAGCGTCCGTGAGTTGACCTACAATGGCCCTGAGGCGGGTCACCTCATCCTCCGCTGCTTTACGACCAAGTTTCAGTTCGGCGACCCGGAGGTTCAGGCGTTCCAACATCGCGCAAGAAGTGTTGAAGCTCCGAAACAGAGACTCATAGTTGTCCTGACAGGATCGAAGCTCCTCCCGAAGGGAAGAAACGACGGCCTTCAGTCTGTCCCGTTCGCCGCAGGCTTGGCCGTGAACGCGGAGCGCAGCCTCGGCGTCAGCGGACGACAGCACCAGATCGGGAGTGCGAGACGATTTCGGCGGTTGTGCGACCTCCACTCCGCTGGCAGGCGAGTCGTCGTCCACGAGAACAAGACGGCAGACGTTAGCCTTGTCGATTTGCAAGACTGGTGATTAATCAAGACAATGTCAGTATTGGTGGACATGCAGGCTAGCCAGTGTGGAGACCGACGGAGTCCATGGAGATGTTATAAAGTGGTGGGATGACGTACCAAAGCGAGGCATGGATGAGCGGTATCGGGTCAAGTGAGTTCGGGTGAGATCGTGTCCCGACCGTTGCGCGGCCGTGTCGCGACTCAGGGGCGGCTGTGGTGAAGTGACTTATAAAATAATGTAAGGCACTCTCCAAAGGGCGCATCCTGATTGGTGGAAATGAGGGCCAAGGGTGTAGGCGCCGGATGGTCGCCGCCGATGAGGTCTACCAGCGGCCAGGTGGCGCCAGGCTAGAAACCACGTCGGCAGACCTGACAAGGGGCGAGGATAGCCGGATAAGCGGGCTGAGCAGACGGCAGGACTAGGGAGGTTTGACGGCCGAGGCGCGGATGGCGGACGGCCAAGATGGCGGACTGTTCGTAAGGATGGAGTGGAAGGAGCCCGGAAGAAGAGGATTGTTCTAGTGGAAAGAGTATGCACCGGGATCGTAGGAAGGGCTTCCAAGGGACTGCTAGCGTCGGCGGCCGAGGGGCGCGGATGGGTGGCTATCCGGCCGAGCCGGTCGGGTACCATGTACCATTCGGACTGGTACCATATGGGTTCAGTGTACCGTCCGGGTTGGTACCATTTGGGGTTGGTGTACCGGCCGTACCGGTACACAGAGTCGGAGTTAGCCGGGTTGCGTGGGTAAGATACATGACTGGTCAGGCGTGTTACTTGAGGTAGGTTACCCAAAGGGAGTATTGGACATAGGATAAATCAGTATACGTTTCGCTTTCTTAGACACAAGTCACTTTATTGGTTCACGGCAGAGGGCTAACAAGGTCCCCTCTTGCTGTTATTGGTTTGCCCGGGAAGGTTAAGTTAACCCACCGTAAGTCCCCTGACCGGGAGTCGCGGCGACTTCGTATACTCACCTCAAGTCGCCCGTGTTTTGAACACGGTATCAAGTATTGGGAAGTGGTGACATTTGGCCTTCTGTGGATACACATTTGGATTCGCCCTCCATTGTTATTGGTTTTAGCTGGCCGATCGATTATTCTCGGTCCAGCCGGTACTATACAAACTTCAAGTGTCCTATTGGTTTAGCTGGCCGATCGACTATTCTCGGCCCAGCCGGCACTATTACAAAGTTCAAGTATATTACCCAACGAGCTCCCCGGTGACGATTTCCGCCCAGGAGCTACCCCTAGTCCTACACTTCATCTCCCTATTGGACAGATTTACACTTTTCGCCCTAGGGTCCACCAGGAGAGCTAACCACCCAGTACTGACGGGTACACAAGGTGAGCTTTTAACATGCAACATTCGAGCTGTCGCGATCAAGCGGATGGAAGCGACCGATCCAGCCGGCCTCAAGCCGGATCGGATCATGACTCGGATGGACGGAGTACCCCCTCCGGTAGTCAGTCGTCTGGGACCCCCGTGGGTGTTCGCGTCTCAGGAAGATTTTCTGAGAGCGACTACACCACACCTGGTCTGTCGTTAGCTGGTCTGACTCCAACGTCGGTCTAGTCTGGTATCTGGATATCCTTATCCAGTCGTGATACTTGCCTGATCCACTTTGCCTGGGACAACGTGTATTAACGGTGACCTTCGTACTTGTCTCCACTTTTTTAATAACCCGTTATTACACACGCATACCAACTTTGGATCGGCATATCCCACCTATCAACGGTTCTGTCCTGCTCATCCATGATGGGTGTCCTAACAACCACCAATCAGTATCCAGATGTGGGTCACTTATATCTGGATTTTCTAATTCGCTCCACCACAACTGCAGTGCCAAAAACTATTCTCTACGCTTGGTGCCAATATCCGCTGCGGTGATTGCACCATTTCAGTTATGCTATATAAAAAATGGAGTAATGAGACTTTTACGGGGGTTGTACAAAAACTGGCAGCGACGACAAAGCTTTGGGGAGAAGTTGTAAGTGTTTTCCAGGGTGAATACGTTGCAGCTTTTATGGATGTTCAGTACGGTTATACGTTTGATTTTGGGTCAGTAGAAGCCAAGATGGAGTAGACTTCAAAGTAGAAAATGACGAACCTGACAACTTGGTGTTAGTGACAAATGCATTAATAATGCAGGAGCTGGTAACTGGTGCAGATGTCCTATTTGTCCAGGCTTCACCCCTTCCAACAAACGACTGCCAAATTTTCCTGCACCAGCGCAGCCAATGCAGTGAGTGAAGCAAGTCGTCTTCGGGGGCGTCTGATCTATTGTTCTTGAAATGGATTGTATTTTTCTTCTTGATCAAGTATCCGTGCTCATATGCGACTTTTATCAAGGCTAGGAGGGCTTCATCAATACTTGTCCAGTGAACAAAGCACAGGTATAACAAGAGGTTTGAGAAGGCACTCCACTAAGTTCAGGGTACGAGCTGACGACATCAAACCGTTGATCGTTTGGCGAGCCAAACCTTACGAGGTCGTCATTTTCACTGGCCACGATAGGTGGCGTGGTCTTTTGCTTAGCGCGTTGGAATCTCAGATATAGCCAACTAACCCAATGAGGGTCAAATTAGCGATGAGTACGGAAAATGGGCGTGGGTTAAATTCTCCGTGGGTGAGGGCTAGAGTTTCTCGTATTTACAGATATTCATTTATTTGATTCAATGAGCATATACATAGTTGAAGTGTTATACTCTCGACCATCGATAATGGGGGGGGCTCCAATCTTATGCGATCGATCGTGAATCCCAAATAAGTCTCCACACTTCCATAGTCAGCCAAAACCTTCACCTTCCCTCCAAATACAACTAAAACACGTGTTCAATACACGCGTGACGTACTTAATTTGTGGTGTAGTCACTCTCAGAAATTCCTTCCGAGATGCGAACACCCACGGGATGGGTTCCTTTCAACCTTCCCCGGGCAAACCAGTAACAGCTAGAGGGGACCTTGTTAACCCTCTGCTGTAGACCAACGGCGACTTGTGTCTTAGAAAGAGAAATGTATACTGATATTTATCCCAAGATCCAATATAAACCGATGGTGGATCCTACCCGACCAGCTTGACCTGGACGTTTATGTATCTTACCCGAAATAGCCTGACCAGCTCAACCTGGACGGTTATGTACCTTACCCGAAAAAACTGACCAGAACTTTGTGTACTGTACACCAAATAGCATGATAAGTATCTGGACGGTACCCTGGCCGTTGTCTCCAATTTCTTCTTCATGACCGCTCACTAATCTCCGGTGTTCCGTCCAGCTACTACAGGGACATGACCTCCTTGGAGCCTCGTATCTGTCTCTTGACCAATCTGTCCCTTGACCACCTATGGCCACCATCAGCCTCCGTTTAGTCCAACTTGACCCAGCTGGTCAACTTCTGGCTGGTGTGACCCACAGCATCCGGACCCCCTCCTTTAGCCTGTTTCTATGTCCATGTACTGGTCCGGCACTTGCGAGTATTCCCGAACGCCTCCGGCAGCCGCCATCCGATGTCTGTTGGTAGCCGACCCGGACAGCTAGCTTAGGTAAATATTTCCACCAATCAGGTTAGTGGATTTATCCCTAATAAGTCCGTTAACCAGTTCCGGGACCACTTCGCCACAGCCGCTTCTGAGTCTTGTCGCAGCCGCACAATGGTTGAGGCACGATCTCACTATGCACCATACAAAGCTTACATGTCTGGTTACAACAGACGAAACATGGATCCATTGCCGGCCCGTCCCCCAAGACCAGCTAGGCCACCTGTAGGTTGCCACCTAGGTGGGCGATCTTCGGGTCTCGGACACCGTCCAGGGAAACCGGAGGTAGCTAGCCTGAGAAGCCAGATCTCTGCTTTGACCGCCCAGGTATTGTGGTGTAGTCGCTCTCAGAAAATCTTCCTGAGACGCGAACACCCACGGGGGTCCCAGACGACTGACTATCGGAGGGGTACTCCGTCCATCCGAGTCATGATCCGATCCGGCATCCGGCCGGCTAGATCGGTCACTTCCATCCGCTTGATCGTAACTGCTCGGATGTTGCATGTTGAAAGCTCACCTTGTGTACCCGTCAGTACTGGGTGGTTTGCTCTCCTGGTGGACCCTAGGGCGAAAAGTGTAATTCCGTCCAATAGGGAGATGAGGGTTAGGACTAGGGGTAGCTCCTGGGCGGAAAATCGTCACCGGGGAGCT
>MIQA02007804.1:0-12653 GCA_001887855.2 Sclerospora graminicola | reverse complement strand
GCCTGGCCGGTACACCGAACCCAACAGGTACCAGTCCGGCTGGTACATTGTACCCGGCTGGCTCGGCCGAATGGCCATCCATCCAAGCTCCCTGGCCGCTGGCGCTAGCAATTCCTTCTCATCCGATCCGGGTGCCTCCTTCATCCACTGGAACAATCATCTTCTTTCAGGCTCCTTTCACTCATACCTTCCAAACAACCCGCCACCAATCCGCGCCTCGGCCGTCCGCCGTCCGCCATCCGCGCCTCGGCCGTCCGCCATCCGCGCCTCGGCCGTCTGCCATCCGCGCCTCGGCCGTCTGCCATCCGCGGTCGTCCCGTCCGCTTGGCCCGCTAGCCCAACTATCCACGTCTTTAGTCGCGTTCGTCCGGCCTGATTCCAGGCCTGGCGCCGTCCGGCCGCTGGTAGATGCGCCCGGCGACGGCTATCCGGCACCTATGCCCTTGGTCCATATTTCTGCCAATCAGAAAGCGCCCTTTTGCAGGTACTTCACACCTTCCCCTCAATAAATTCACCAGCCACTTTACCACAGTACCTACCCTGGAAAAAGCGAAGATCGAGCTGTCGTTGGCTGCAGAGATAGCCAACCGGCGGGCAGATGAGGACAATGCCCGAGGGATACCCGCTGCACTAAGTTCACGGGGCCGGATTGGTCAATTGGAGAGCGAGTATAGCTGACCTTTCTCGGATAAGGGACCGACACAAGCTGCTGTCCGAATCCGTTAAATCCCTTCGTATCATACACCAGAAGACAGCATCTGCCTCGGAATCACAACGTAAGTACAATCACTCTTGATTCAATCTGTGTGGTAAAGCGATCTGGAAAAATATTGAGAATGAGGTGGACCACACATGGCCGTTGATTGGTGACGATGGAACACCCATCAACGTGAGGCAGTTGATGGGTGGGAAATGTTGATCGAGCATACGACGAAAAGGTAGTGGACAACGGGTGCTCACGATATGAAGGAATGAGCCAAGCACAGTTACTACGCCCGGTCCCAAAGATCAACGGAACAGCGAAGATCACGATCGCGATCGGGATAACGTTTATTGAGTGGAGTTCGTGTGGATGCATGACGAGATCGGCAGAGACAAGTTAAGATACCGCAGCAATGATGACGTGGCACATCGGAGACAGTTATCGGGCCGAATTACGAACAGTGCAGACGTTGAAGTGGAATATGATACGAAGTTCCGGCCCGATCGGCCGAGCCAACTGATTACGAAGATCAGATGTGGAATGGAATGGGGCATGTGGAATGGCGAGTCGTGCGAGTAATGTCAAGTCAAGGCAAGTGATGATGACCGATGGATTTGTCCAGGGATGACATGAGAAGGCCCGATCAGGCCCGATCGGCTGAAATCGGTGTGATATGGTTACCCCGACAGGGGATGGAGGTCAGGAGTATGGCTGAGCGGGCGAACAAAGTCGTTGTGATGGTGACCCAGAGAGTTTCCGAAGTGATCTAGGGCTGATCGCCCTGATCACTGCCCGATCACTCGGCTGATCGCTATGCCGATCATGATCGGGGCTGATCAGCCTCAAACCGGCGTCCAGACGCGAAGGCAGGTGAAGTTCTCAGTTAAGTCGGGCTGGATATGAAGTGAACAAGTGTCAGAAGGGCAGATCTCAAGTGGTTTCCAAGTTGTTTATCGAAGATCGGGATGGTTGAAGATCGTTATAGAAGTCCGGTCGTGATCAGGGCAGAAGTGGTACAGATCAGCTTGAAGGTGCAGCCAGGATGGGCAAGGTGGTGCTATGCAACCGTGCGACGAAGTAAATAGGTTCGAAGTATAGATCAGGCATGAGTTGGTGTATGGTACACTAGGTATAGGACATTGCATATATAATAACAGGTTTTGATTTCCCCCTAAGCAAAGAGTCGCTCCGCCACGTGTTGCGGTCATTGGGAGCACAGGGTTAACTAGTCCCCTCTTGCTCAACTAATTCCCGGTTAAGACGCGCTTAGACGCATTTTGGCTTACCGGAAGACCCCCGACGGGTTTGTTTAGGTGATCAAGCCTCACCGCCCACGCGCACGTGTTTAGAACACGTTATTGATATTGGAAAAGGTTTTGTGGAAATAACGTTTGTGGATTACTGTGGAAGATCGTGGTTTGATCGCGTTTTCTTGGTTTCTTATTATCTCTCTCATTGGCTGGCCTGATCGGACGAACTTTCCCGATCAGTGCCTAGATACTGATTAAGTATCGACCCCAACCCGTTCTCCGGTGAAGATTTCCACCCGAGGACACCCCCCGTCTCGAGAAGATCATCCCCTCCGACCTGATCAAGATCATCGTTTTCGTCACCGAGTCCACCTGAGTGAGTGTAACCACCCCCGATCAACGGGTACACAAGGTGAGATGAAATTGAACATAGATCCTGACGCGCATGACGACCGGCCAGATGACCGGGAGGATCAGATCAGTCACCATAATGGTGATTCATCTGATTCTGATGCTGATCAGGATCAACGGAGTACCCCCTCCGATAGTTGGTCGTCCGGGCCAGTGGGTATCCGGATTCCGCCCAAGACCTCGGTCATGGATTTGGAAATCGGCTCCACCACATCTGTGTCCTCAGTCGCTCACTCTACGTGTCCTGCATAGGAAACCATATTTTATACCTCCACACATTGCTGCTATAGTCTTCCCATCCTTCCCGGGAAATGGCTACGTGCTACGAGCGGTACGTTCACATCTCTCAGCAATTGGTGTGGTAAATGCGGGGGTTTAGTGTCCCGGGAAGCGTCCCAGATCCTGATCTGCTTGGGTAACCCAGCACCGCGGTCTTCACGTTATCAGTGTCGGATGCGGTCTCTTCGACGCCGGTACCAGAGTCAGGAGACAATGGCAACAATGGGTCGGCGGTGGAATCGGAATCAAAACCACGACGGCAAACCGGGTCGAGAAGATACCGGATGGCACGACGGAAAGACGCGGTCCCTGCATTAAATGCGCCACCCTACCACTCTCCTCTGCCAGCCGGTTTGAGAATCCTGTATTGCAGGCAAGGGATCTATTCGCTGGTCTAGGAGGTCGGAGACCACCTTTAGTGCTCGGGCCACGTTTGTTTGGGCCTCGGCATATACCTCCTGCTTTTCTTGGATTTAACTTGGAGCTCGAGCAGCTCGAATGTCAAATTTTTCAAATGCTTCTGGCGCCTCTCTAGTTTCCGCGTGACGCGGATCCTGAATCTCTATAACTGACACAAGCTCGCTGGCTGCCCCACCACCCACAGAGGGCTCCACGATAATTGGAGGCAAACGTAGGTTTAGACGGATCTCGTCCCTTTCGACTCCGGCGGTCGGTAACCGTTCTAAGCCGTCTGCCTTGTTGGCGGAAATGTCAAAAGTCTGGAGTGAGGACGAACTGGACTCTAGCCCGGATTCAAATTTGACCACCTCCTGTCAGCCAGTTTCTGGAGAGTTAACCCCACGTGATAATGTGCACGAGTCTCCACCGGGCTGTCTGCCCTCTCCAGTTATTCTGGAATTTCTCCTCACGACCCCTGAGGAACGTCCACCCCTTCTCCGGTCGAGGAAGAGGAACCAGGAGCCCTTCTGACTTGAGTGCAGATTGCCCTTGGTCTGCGATCTAGATGGAAGGTCTGCCTGTCGCTGATCTCACTGGCGCCCATATCGATTTATTTTTGTCTCGTCTAGCGTTTTGGATATTTCCTCTCTTTTCCCGGGCACCACGTGCTTTAGCCTGTCGTCATGACCTGGTCAATTCTAAAAAGGTCCAAACGGTTATGTCTCTAAAACCGTGGACAGTGTTAGAGACGGAGATGCCAGGTATCTACCGCGCACCGGATGCTTCGCTGACTTCCGTCATGCGTATGTGTAATTTCTCTCCCGGCATTGTCGGGCTATTCGGGAGTCCACTTACTTCCTCTACATCTTAGCTGGAGCCCAGCACATAGGTCCCGGCCTGACCGAATACCGCACCCAACGTAACCAGGGCTGCAACCGGGCTGCTGATGGATGGACCAGCCTTTGGATCCTTATTGCTGATGGAATTAAGGCCACTGTGACCTGAGCTTATTTCTTTGTCCCATGGTTACATATGGCTAACCGTAAGGTAGAGAAAAGTGGAGAACCAGCTGAAGACGGAACGTGGTGCCCAGAACTCGGTGACCCTAGTCGTGCTACCACTTTCCAGGCCTCACTTGATGAGATCGATCAGCAAGACCTGTGGCGTAACCAATATCGGTGTGACTCCATCCAACATCTTGGCCTTAGTATAACTTGACTCCAGAATAAGTTTCGTCGCACTGTTAAGTGAATGCCTGCATCTCGACTCTGGTGCTAGCATATTTTAGTTTGTTTTAGTTCGCTCCATTCCACCCATCCATTCATTGTTGTTCACTTTGCCAATTTTCTCATCGCTCCATCAGCCATATCGAGGCGACATTCTCTCTACTTCCCACTTCTCTCCGTAATCCGACCACCATCCTGTTTTTCGGGTCAGCTCCACTTTCTTCATGAGTCGGCATGACCTCAAATCGATTCCGGTCGCTTGCTGGCGGTCAAACACATTCATCCGCGCCCCCCGATTCACGTCCAGCTCATCTACTCACGTCGGTATATCGTGGGTTTCCACTGTACCAAAAAGTCCCTGTGAGTCCGTCCAAATTGGGTCTTCCGTCCTGATATGGCATCCAAAAACTTTTCAACATCATATTCGTCTGAGTCTTGTGGTCTATCCCAACTGTCTTAGGGCAAAACGGCTTCGTCAAAATCGAACCTGTTGTTTCCTGATACCAGACAAGAACTTGGGCGGTCTGGGAAGTGATTTACCAACTTCAGCTTGGAGAAATGTACTATCAGAAAATCGTTGTAGTCAGTGCCTGCGGTAATCAACCTAAATGCATGTATCCGGTCAGCTCTGCTACCCGGAAAGGACTGTGCCACATATGAGCCAGCTTTCGTGCATAACCTTCCTTGACTCGATCCAGGTATTACCATACCTGTGAGCCTGGCTCTATACCATGCTTGCTGGGCTGGTCGTTGTTCCGGTCAGTGCGGTCCTGGATAGCTTGTCGGAGACGTTCGTTCACTTGTTCACGTGCCAGCGAGTAATGGCGTTGTACCCCCATCCTCCAACGACAAATCTTGATCGCGGCTACGGGTACACCCTATTGGGATCGAGGCTTTCAAGGTGGATCCAGGATCCCATCCATATTCTACGTAAAAAGGGGTGTCTCCCCTCACCCGACCGTAAGATGAATTAATAGCAAAAACCAGCCTTTCGGCATATTCGTCCCAATCGTGCTGGTCGGCCTCCACCTCAGACATCTTAATTGGCCCTAGTCAGTGTCTTTAGCATTCTTTCAGCCCCCCCCCGTTCGCATGTGGACGATAAGCCATGGTTGCTCTGTTTTTGCTAAAACAATATTGAAATCTCGGAACACATCTGCCATAAATCCAGGTTCCCGATCATGCCTAATAACTTCGCTGGCTCCGAAACGTCTGAGCACACATTCCTAGTAGATTTGATCCGCCTGCTGCGTCGTACGGGCGGAACTGCCTTAAGCTATGACTAGCCCTGTAAACAAATCTGTCCAGATCAACAATTCGGTGTATCCATTTCGATACTTAGGTAGGGGTGGGATATGATTCATCGCGATGACTCCGAAATCGTAGGTTGCTTGTATGTTTCCAGGTGACCACCCTTTAATGGTCGGCCGACCCTTCCCTGTCTCACAATCCGGATTGCTTCCCACATAAGCTTGGACACTGGGGTAGAAGCCGCTCCAATTGAAGTGCACTTTGATCTTGTGATATGTCCGATGCCCTGAAGCTCCCCTTCCAAGCTTACGTGGTAATGATGGAGGGCATCCGATTGTAAGGTGGTCGTTACAACTAACCGTGCCGACTCATCCCTATCAGCATTCTGCTGTTTAGCGTCTCGATAAAAGAACAACATCCCATCCTCATCTACTTCGTAATGTGGAGTCATCTTAAAGCACTCTTTGGCCTGTTTCGCACTCCGCTTTTCCACTTCCCCATTCCAATACGACTTATATTCACCAACCACTCCTCTTCGTCCTGCGCTTTGAGGATCCGTTCCTGCACAATTTCTCCACTTCTTACATCTGTAGGCGGCGATTTGGTGGCCATCGAACGGCAAATCTGCGACCTGGTAATAGTATTCACTCGAATTACCTAACCGGTGTCAGCGGTCCAAATAAGCTCATGTAGTCGATTGACCTCCACTAGATCCGATAACAGGATTGGGTCAGAGGCCGTAGCTCCGACCTGGTCCAGCTGGTCTGCGCTTTTATTTTCCTCTCATTTAACATGTAGCGTTTTAAGCTCTGGTCATTCCCTCAGGCCTGACATGATTCGGTCATTTAGCAATCTTAGTCAGGGGGCCTTGCAGTAAATCTCTCCATAAATCGGAGGCAACGGCGATCACCTTCCACTTGAGCAACTTCCGCAGGATGGTGTGGTAAAGTGACTTATGAATTAATTGATGTGAAGGCGTGAAGTACTTTCCAGAGGGCGCCTTCTGATTGGCAGAAAATGTGGACCAAGGGCATAGGTGCCGGATGGCCGTCGCCGAGCGTATCTACCAGCGGCCGGACGGCGCCATGCCTGGTATTCGGCTGGATGAATGCGACTGAAGACATGTATAGTTGGGCTAGCGGACTAAACGGACGGGACGACCACGGATGGCGGACGGCCGAGGGGCGGATTGGTTGGAAGGTATGAGTGAAGGGAGCCTGAAGGAAGATGAGTGTTCTAGTGGATGAAGATGGCACCCGGATCGGATGAGAAGCTGCCAAGGAATTGCTCGCACCAGCGGCCAAGGGGCTCAGATGGAGGGCCATCCGGCCGAGCCGGACGGGTACAATGTACCATCCGGACTGGTACTACCATCTGGGGCTGGTGTACCGGCCGGGCTGGTACACAAAATCGAAGTTAACCGAGATACTTCGGGTAAGACACATGGTTGTCCAGTCGGGCTATTTGGGGTAGGTTACACAAAAGGGAGTATTGGACATAGGGATAAAAATCAGTATACGTTTGGCTTTCTTAGACAAAAGTCGTTTTCATTGGTTCACAGCAGAGGGCTAACAAGGTCCCCTCTTGCTGCTATTGGTTTGCCCGGGGAAGGTTAAGTTAACCCACCGGAAGTCCCTGACCGGGAGTCGCGGCGTTGCGTATACTCACCTCAAGTCGCCCGTGTTTTGAACACGGTTATATCTAGTATTGGAAAGTGTACTAACGTTTTGGCCTTCTGTGGAAGATTGTGGAGTTATATTTGGATTCCCCTTTACGTACACGTTTGGATTTACCCTTCAATATTATTGGTTTAGCTGGCCGATCGATTTTTCTCGGTCCAGCCGTCGTAGTATACAAAGTTCAAATATATTGCCAGTCGAGCTCCCCGGTGGCGATTTCCACCCAGGAGCTACCCCTAGTCCTAACCCTCATCTCCTTACTCGACGGACTTTACACTTTCCGCCCTAGGGTCTACCAAGAGAGCGCAACCGCCAGTGCTGACGGGTACACAAGGTGATCTTTTAACATGGAACATCCGAGTCGTCACGATCAAGCGGATAGAAGTGACCGATCCAGCCGGCCGGATGCCGAATCGGATCATGACTCCGATGGACGGAGTACCCCCTCCGACAGTCAGTCATCTGGGCCCCCCGTGGGTGTTCGCTTCCAGGAAGAATTTCTGAGAGCGACTACACCACAATGGTGCTGTAAGCGCCCACTCCCTTTTTGACACTGGCTGACCCATCCGTTGGTTGTGGGAGTGTGATGGACTGCCGTGGCTGTTTCCGGGGCGCTATCGCTATCAAAGCTTCTTCCACTTCTGCTCTTGGAGTGATGCTGGCCGCCAATGTACCCAGTATCTCTTCTTCTCCTTTTGTGCATTTTTTTCACGTCTGGTGACCACGGAGACAATAGTGCAGCCCATCTACTCAGCCGACGATCAATTCCGTTCGCCGTAAGAAACCAAGATAAGGTCGACCACCTCGATAACACCTTGATAGACCAGATACCAGCATCGTATAGCACACATCCAGGATCCGCAGCAAGACCAGAATTTCCTTGTTCACCAACCCATAGTTCAGTTTTTTTGTTGTAAGAGTTCGGCTGGTTGACATCACAACCATCCGTAGCAAGACCAAAACTTCCTTGTTCACCAGCCCATAGTTCAGCTTATTTATTTCTAGAGTTCGGCTGGTTGACCTGCACTGAGTCCATGTCTTCGTCAATCGGCTCCCTCGCATAGTACTGGACTGGCTCGGGCGCCCGACTCCCACGACGAGCCGGCTTGGTCCGGTGACCCCGGACTGCGCGCAGCCGACGCTGCTCTTCATTTGATCCATCATCGCTGAAAACATGTTATGCAGATGATCTGGCACTTGAGGGCTCGCCTGAGGGTCTGCGCGGGGCGACTTGGGGGGCGGCCGGGCTGCCGGATCGACATTCCTTTTTAATCCACCCGTCCACGTCTTCATCCTTCGGCTCCGGATCCGCCGTCGCCGTCCGGGTCTGGACACTGTGCTGACTGGCTTTCTTCCGTTCGGGCGTATTTGGATCATCGTATCCTCCAAACCTCATGACCGTTGCCACACGCGCTGCTCCCCTTGGGCCAAGCGTCATACGGGTAATACCTACCGAGAGTCAGTTGAATACGCTTCTGAGGGGGCAGACTCGTACTGAGAAGAACCCGAGTGTATTCGGGCCGGTCTGCTTGCTGCCGGCGGCGAGGACGGCGCCATTCCAGTCGCCGGAGTCATATTCTTTGACGGAGAACAGCCCACTAATGGTCGTGCAGTGTGCTGGGTGGCTCCTTCACTTGTCTACCTTCAGATCGAAAAGCTCGTTCGGATCGAACACGCCGGTGTTAATGCCGGCTTGTTTGAGTTGGTCGAATAATAGTCCTCTAGTAAGGGACACGCGGCCGTCTGAGAGAGTTGGGGAGAGACGGGACCTTTTAATCCGCCTAGGATCTTCGGTCGTGTTATCTTCAGCACCTTATCTGTCCGCAAGAACTGCCCCAACTCGTGAAGACGGCGGGCTCGAGATCGGTATCCGTAACCTTCTGTGATAGGCCGTCCAACTTTTCTTCTTCTTCTTCTCCGAAACGCGGCCTATCTATGGGGGTTGGATAATCCGATTCCTGCCAATCCATTTTTTTAAGGGTAGGTGGACCGGATCTTGACTTGATCCCGATCCGGCCAGCTTCCCACTCCGGTCGTATCCGACTTCCGATTCTTCTTTCTAAATTTTTCTTCTTTGATATCCATAAAATGAATTTTTTTGGATCATGGTCGAAACCATGATCCTTCCACGGACTATGACAGCTTGCACCATAATCCGATCCGGCTTCAGCTGGGGCATAGCACCCGGTACTACAGTGAGTAGTACCGTAATCCGGTCCAGTACCGTAATCCACCCCCGCCGAAGCCTCTAGAGGAGTAACTGTTTCTTTAATGTCGACCTCGAACTTCCCCAACCGAGTCGACCATCGCAATCCTTACATTTCCAGCAGCATTGGGGGCGATATGCCTTCCCCCAATGCACCCGACACAACATCTTCAACAAATTTGACAGGTTTAGGTCTTTCGCCAACTTGGGACTCGCGGTGATATCCAGGGTCACCAAGAGATCCTGGCACGCGCAACATTGTGGTGTAGTCGCTCTCAGAAATTCTTCCTGAGATGCGAACACACACGGGGGCCCGAGATGACTGACTGTCGGAGGGGGTACTCCGTCCATCCGAGTTATGAATTGATCCGGCATCCGGCCGGCTGGATCGGTCACTTCCATCCGCTTGATCGTGACGACTTGGATGGTCCATGTTAAAAGCTCACCTTGTGTACCCGTCAGCACTGGCGGTTGCGCTCTCTTGTTAGACCCTAGGGCGAAAAGTGTAAAGTCCGTCAAATAAGGAGACGAAGGTTAGGACTAGGGGTAGCTCATGGGTGGAAATCTTCACTGGGGAGCTCGATTGGCAATATACTTAAAGTTTTTGTGGTGAAGCGATCAGAAAATATTGGGACTGAAGTGGACCACACATGGCCGTTGATTGGTGACGATAGAACACCCCATCAACATAGGACGGTTGATGGGTGGGAAAAGGTCGATCACGATCGAGAAGAAAAGGTGGTGGCCCACGGATATTTACGACGTGGAAGAATCAGCCAAGTATGGTCGTTAAGCCCAGTCCCAGGCACTGGCGAAACAATGGAAATCACGATCACGATCGGTATTACAGTCACTAAGTGGAGTTCACGTGGATGAAATAAGGATAGTGACTGTTGACATGACGTACCAAGGGCAGGTGACCAGCCGATCTCTGAATGGTATAATGGTCGAAGCTGGCTATGATACGAAGTTACGGCCTGATCGGCCTTGTCATGCCCGAAGAATGAAGATCAGATGAGGAATGAAGATCGAGCATGTGGAGTGACCGGTTATGCGAGTGATGAGAACCTTTAGTTGGTCCGAAGATGACGTGGCAAGGCCTGATCAGCCGAGATCGGTGTTATATGGTTGTCCTGACGGGGTATAAAGATCGGAAGTGTGGTTTGGAAGATGAATTGAGTCGTGATGATGATGACCCAGAGCGTTCCCGAGGTGATCAAGGGCTGATCAGCCTGGTCACCACCTGATCATTTGGTCGATCACTATGGCGATCGTGATCAGGGCTGATCAGCCTCTGATCAGCGTTCAGATGCAAGGGCAAGTAAGTTCTCGGTTTGGTTGGACTATATACGAAGTGAACAAGTGCTGAAGAGCAGGTCTCAAGTGTTTTCAAGGTCGTTTGTTGAAGATCAGGATGGGTTGAAGATCTTTTGAAGAGTCGGGTCGTGATCAGGGCAAAAGCGGTACAGGTCAGCTTGAAGGTGCAGCCAGGATGGGCAAGAGGTTGTTACGCAACCGTGCGACGAAGGAAATAGGTTCAAAGTAAAGGTCAGGCATGAGTTGATGTATGGTACACAGGTATAGGACATTGCATATATAATAACAGGTTTAGATTTTCCCCTTAAAGCAAAGAGTCGCTCCGCCACGTGTGCGGTCATTGGGAGAACAGGGTTGATTAGTCCCCTCTTGCTCAACTATTTCCCGGTTAAGACGCGCTTAGACGCATTTTGGCTTACCGGAAGGTCCCCGACGGGTTTGTTTTAGGTGATCGAACCTCACCCTCAACGCGCACGTGTTTGAAACACGTTAATAATATTGGTAAAGGTTTTGTGGAGATAACGTTTGTGGATTACTGTGGAAGATCGTGGATTGATCGCGTTTTCTTGGTTTCGTATTATCTCTCTCTCATTGGCTGGCCTGATCAGACGAACTTTCCTGATCAGTGCCTAGATACTGAATAAGTGTCGACCCCAACCCGTTCTCCGGTGAAGATTTCCACCCGAGGACACCCCCGTCTCGAGAAGGTCAAACCCTCCGACCTGATCAAGATCATCCTTTTCATCACCGAGTCCACCTAAGTGAGTGTAATCAGCCCCGATCGACGGGTACACAAGGTGAGATGAAGTTAAACATAGATCCTGACGAGCATGAAGACCGGCCAGATGACCGGGAGGATCAGATCTGTCACCATAGTGGTGATTCATCTGATTCCGATGCTGACCAGGATCGACGGAGTACCCCCTCCGATAGTTGGTCGTCCGGGCCAGTGGGTATCCGGATTCCACCCACGACTTCGGTCATGGATTTGGAAATCGGCTCAACCACAATGGTGCGCGTGCCCGGATCACTTGGTGACTCAGGATATCACCGTGATTCCTTTGATGATGAAAAAGATGTGAAAATCAAAGTGGAGGAATTTTTTTCGGGTGTATTGGAGGAAGGCGTATCGCCTCCGATGCTGTCCATTTCTAAAGGAAGCGATGATCGACCTGGTTTGGTGGAGTGCCAGGTCGAGATTAAAGATAAAATAACTCCCCACATGGCCCCGATCGGGGCCGATCTGGGTTATAGTAAAGTTGACTATAACCCAGGAAAGGATCGAGGTGTTAACCTTGATCCTATGCATAAGAAGAAAATGGAAAAAGACAGAAAAATCATGGGGGCGGATCATTGTGATCCACCTAAAAAATATGTGAAACCTAAACCGAAGATCTTCGAGGAAGACGAAGAGAAGATCGAACCAGCCGAGAAGACCACTGTCCAAGATGTGGAACGACTGTTCTATCTTCGAGAGTTTCACAAGTTCCTGGTTACCAATCCAGTGATGAAGATCATTAAGCCTAAGATCATCGGGAAGCTGGAAGGTCGAGCGACCCGGCCGGTGATCACAGGCAGTCAACTTGATCTGATCAGGAACCTCTTGGCGCAGATCGACGAGGTTGGTTTCACTACTGGTGCCTTCGACGCGAATATGCTATTCGATCTGGATCAAGAGACGATCAGAGAATCTATGACCACCTTGTATGATCATCTTGCCTCGTTACTAGGGGCGAACCCAGTGGTTCAGTCGCCGATCGCGGATCCTTCGCACCGATCGCAGTTGGTCGAGTATCCTATGGATATCGAGTCGATCTATCAATCGTCATCACAATCTGGAGCGGCATCCACCGACTCCTCGGTTGGGATCACACGTATGACGTTGGGCCCGAAAGAGATCCAGCAGATCGACCCCAAGATCGAGTCGCAGAA
>MIQA02007803.1:0-24173 GCA_001887855.2 Sclerospora graminicola | reverse complement strand
TACCGGCTGGTGAACCGGTTGACTAAGCTGATGGTTTACCCGATGTCGTTGATAAACGACTTGCTGGAGGATTTGGATAAAGTTTTGTGGTATTGCTCATTGGATATGGCCAGTGGATTCTGGGTGGTCTCTATGACCGATCGTGCACGGGAAGATCTCTGCGTTCGTGACGCCTTTCGGGTTGTTCGAGTGGAACCGGATGCCGTTCGGTCTGAAGAATGCCCCGCAGATTTATCAACGGTTGATAGATAACGCGTTGTATGGACACTTCAAGATCAAGGCGGATCAAGATTCGGCTCTGGCCGGAGACGTGTTCACCGAAGGTGACCGGACCCCGACCCAAAACCTTCAGTTTTGGGGCGGCGGTCTTACATTGATGACATTCTCGTTACAGCCACCACCTGGGATTTATTGTGTGACAAAGTGGAGAAGTTGATGGTTACGTGTGAAAAGTGGAATCTTTCGATTAGTGTGGTTAAGAGTTTCTGGGGAAAGACTAAGGTGACCTATCTGGGTCATCAAGTGTCGATTGCCGGATTGGAGGCTAATCCGAAGGATTTGGAGTCCTTGAGTAATCTGCCTTTCCCGCGATCCCTAAAGGCTATGCAATCCTTTTTGGGCAGCCTGAATTATTACAGTCGGTTCATCGAGGATTTTGCAGTCTATGCAGCGGTCTTGTATGAGTTGCGGGAGGTGGATTACCATAAGCTGAGAGAGCAGGATAGGCAAGCGGAGACGCAAGCCGGGCCGGCAATTTCAGCCAATGAGGAAGCGCCCTTTTCGGTTATTTCAGCCAATGAGGAAGCGCCCTTTTCGGTTATTTCAGCCAATGAGGAAGCGCCCTTTTCGGTTATTTCAGCCAATGGGGAAGCGCCCTTGTCCGCCCAGACAAGCGGCCGGCCGCCGGACCCCGGCGCGGCCGGCCCGGACGACCACATGACCCGAGCGATGGTGGCTTTTGGTATGTTAAAAGCGAAGATGGCGACCACACCGGTCCTGAAACATTTCGATGTTAATAAGACTCCGGTGGTCATCATCTACGCTAACAAGTGGGCCATCTCGGCCGCTCTCGTGCAAGATCATGACGGAGTGTACTGTCCCGTGACCTTCACCAGCCGGACCCTGAGAGTTAATGAAGTTAATTATGGATTGGTGGATAAAGAAGTTCTGGCGCTATTGCGGATCTTGGATGTGTGTTATACTATGCTGGTGTCTCGGCCTATCAAAGTACTATCCAGACGGTCGACCCTATCATGGCTCCTGACGGCGAATGGGATTGACGGTCGGCTGGGGAGATGGGCGGCTCTGTTGTCTCAGTGGTCCCTCGAAGTGATTAAGTGTACTAAAGGGGAAGAGGAAATACTGGGCACACTGGCTGCCAGCATTACCCCCAGGGCAGAAGTGGAGGAAGCACTGATAGCGATCGCACCTCGGAAGCAGCCTCGACAAACTATCGTATTGCCGCCGCCAACAGTGGGACCCACGGAGGAACTAATGGTTTTGAGTTTCGATGGGTCGGCGAGTGTAAAGAAAGGGGTCGGGGCCTATAGTGCCATTTTGTGGAAGCTGCCCGAATGGAAAGCGATCGCGGCCGCCTCGGATTTCACGCCTGGCATCACGGTGAACGAAGCGGAGTATAGAGGACTGCTGCTTTCCCTAGATCTGTTGGCTGGCCGGACACAGGGGCGGATCATCATATGCGGTGATTCCAACCTAGTGATCCGGCAAATCACCGGAGAGATAGATTGCAAGGCGCCGCGGCTGAGACTGTTAAATGATCGGGTTATGTCCGCCTTGCGGAGATGGCCGGAGCACGAATTGCTGCACGTCAAACGAGACTGGAATAAGAGCGCAGATCACTTGGCTACGCTGGCCATGCGCGACAACGTAGGGGTAACGGTTTCCGATCCGGCTCTGTTATCAGACCTGACGGAGATCAACCGGCTGCCCGAGATCATCCATCCAGCCAACACGGAGGAGATAATCCGGGTGAACGCTGTTACCCGATCGCAGAAGCGTCGTTCTTCAGCCGATGGCCCATTATCCCCAGAAACAATGACCGAGGGGATAGTTCAACAGTTGCGAGCAGAGCGGATTCTCCAAGCGCAGAACGAGGAAGCGTGGATAGTGGATCTCAAGTCGTACCTTAACGGAGACGTAAATAAACTGACCGCCGAACAAGCTAAAGAATGCTTCAAGTTGGCCCCGGATTATGAAGTGGACGAAAACGGGCTACTGTTCTTCTACCGAGACGCCGACCAGCCGGAGATCGAGAGAGATAGATCTGCTCGGCTAGTCGTACCCGCTACTCTACAGCCGGATATTCTCCATCACTACCATGTGAGCTTGGAGGGGGGACATCAGGGCATCGGCCGGACATATCACAAGATCAAGACACATTTCCACTGGCGAGGGCTTTACCGTAGCGTTCAGGCCTACGTGGGGAGCTGTCCAGATTGCGAAACCGGGAAAGGCCGGCCGACCATTAGAGGGCGGTCGCCTGGAAATATACAGGCCACCTATCCTTTTCAAGTCATTGCGATGGACCATATCCCGTCCTTACCCAAATCTCGAAATGGGTATACAGAGCTGCTGATCTGGACGGATTTGTTTACCGGGCTGGTTATAGCAAAGGCCAGCTCCACCCGTACCGCCCAACAGGTTGCACAAAGCTACGAGGAATGTGTGTTCAGGCGTTTCGGGGCGAGCGAGGTCATCCGGCACGATAGGGAGCCCGGATTTATGGCAGACGTATTCCGAGCTTTCAATAAGATCTTAGGACAGAAGCAGAGCGCCACTATGGCTTACCGCCCGCAGGCGAATGGAAAGGCCGAAAGGATGGTTCAGACTCTAACCAGAGCCCTCAAGATGTATGTGGTGGAGGCGGATCAATGCGACTGGGATGAATATGCCGAGAGACTGGTTTTCGCTCTCAACTCGTCGTACGATCGGGTAAGGGGCGACACCCCTTTTTATTTGGCTTACGGATGGGATCCCCGATCCACTTTGGAAGCCGCCATACCAATAGGGTGCACCAGAAGCCGGGACAGAGACGCCCGCCGCTGGAGGATGGGAGTGCAACGCCACTACTCACTGGCGAGGGAACAAGTAAACGAACGTCTCCGACAAGCAATCAAGGACCGCGCCGATCAAAACAACGACCGCGCCGGGGAACACGGCATCGAGCCCGGCTCCCGGGTGTGGCTGTATCTCGATCGGGTCAAGGAGGGCTATGCACGGAAGCTGGCGCATATGTGGCATGGCCCCTTCCGAGTGGCAGAACTGGTCGGGGATCATGCAGTTAAGCTGGTCACGGCCGGCACGGAATACAGTGTTTTCCCGATAGTACATGTTTCCAAGTTGAAGTTGGTTAAGCATTTCCCGGACCGCCCGAATATACGCCTTACGGGGGAAAGCGACCGGTTGGATTTCGATGAAGCTCTGCTGCCGGAGGACAGTTGGGACAAACCGTTAGACCCGGATGAGTACGAGGTAGAAGGAATTTTGGACGTCCGGAACGGACGGAAAACCCGGTTTGGGCGGATCCACAGGGAGTTTCTCGTGCAGTGGAAAAATTGCGAGGAGCGGTCGTGGGTGGACGAACTGGATTTAAATTGCGGAGCTTTAATGAGAGAGTTCGATCGCCGGCGGGCGAGCCGGAACCGCTTCGGGGTCATGCAAACCCACGAAGAAGGTGGGACAGAGAACTAGTCCGCCCGGCTCCAGGGCAACAGGCACGGCCGGACCAGCTAACACCACTCAGCCGAGCAATCGGTGAATGGAGCTAGTTGGGTCCGATCGGCTTTTTTCGAAGTTATCTTCGAATCAGAATGGTGCCGGATGGAATGGTTTTCGGAGCTATCTTCGAATCAGTATGGTGCCGGATGGGTTGGTTTTCCGGAGTTGTCTTCGAATCAGTATGGTGCTGGATGGAATGGTTTTCGGAGTTATCTTCGAATCAGTATGGTGCCGGATGGGAGAAGTCGGACGAAGAAGATGAGCAAGCGGTTACTTACGTAAAAAATGGAAAGAAAAATGTATTATCGAGGTTAATAGCCAGTAACGAATGAAGAAGATAAGGGTATGCAAGGCTAGCCTCGTGGGTCACCCTTGGCGAAGCTCAGCAAAACTTGTTCCGGAGTCGGGGCACGCGGAGGCCAGGGTGACGATCGGGATCCTGCCGAAACTGGTTGCGCCACGGATCTTGTTGGTCGAGCGCATCGAGCGAAGCTTGGAGGGTGGCAACCTGACACTTACCCAACCCCGGATACCAAGTCCCGCCTTCGGCCGAGTTCCCGCTTTTCTCCACCCGGCGGTTGGCCAGATGTAGCATGATAGGGTGGAGAAAAATATCCAAGTCGCAGTGGCCGCGCTGGATTCCATCGACCACGAAGTCGCAGAGCTTAATCCAGCCCTCAGTCGCGCGGTTTCGACGGCTCTTGCGGTCGGCCCGGTACTTAGCTAGCTCGGGAGATTCGCGCCCGGCGGCAACGGAAATGGAGAGGTGATGAGTTGACTCCCAGATGGATTGTCCATGCCGGGAGAGGTACTCCTTGCAGACTCCCCGCAAATCCGCGAACCAGCCGACATGGGGCAGACCGATGTCCGGCATCTTTGTCGCCAGTATGACCCAAGGTTTCCGGGACAAGATTGCGTTCAGCGGCTCGATCGCCACTAGCTTGACATCCCAGTCCTCGGCCTTGGGCACAGCGAGGGCCGGCGGGAATATCCACAACGGCGGGCGAGTCAACGCCTTGGCGACAAGGGCACCAGTGAGGTCTTGGATACGCAGGCCTTCCAACTGCGCCTTTGACCAGGGGACAGCCGCGGCCAGTTCGAGGGCCGTCATGACCTTCCGGCGGGGAATCCACAACGGAGGAGACTCCTCTGAGGATTCCTTGGACTCGTTCTCGTCGAAGGCGAAGGGGTCCGGGGAAGGCAATTCCTCGAGGTCCTCAGTGGTGGCCTCGTCAGAATCCAGCTCCGATAGGTCAGGCGCTTCTTCTCCATCAGGAGAGGCGGTGGACGGACCTCGGGGATCATGAGGGGAGACGCTAAGGAGAGCCGGAGCAGTCGGAGCTTTCGACGAAGATCTGGCAGTGCGAGGACGACGGGAGGACTTCCCTGAAGCCGGTGGGGCCGAGATCGAAGTGGGGCTAGGACCCGGCCCGCGGTCCCCATGGACTAAGGCCGCGCTCACCGGCGCGGCGGACCGTTTAGGCCGTTTGGCCGCCACGGGGTCGTGAAGCGACGCAACCCGACTGGACCGACGTTTGCCTTTATGCCCAGACGGATCTTCGGTGGACAAGAGAGAAGCCGCCTGATCGCCGACGGGCGCTGGCGGCGGGTTAGGGTCTTGAGAAGTATTCCAAATCCGTAGGCGAGAAACTTTTCCCGCATCACCGGTCGCTGATCCGGGGGCAGAAGCTCCCGCGCTAGATGTCTGGACGGCCGCGGCGGAACCAGCGGCTGACGGGAGAAGGGGCGTGGCGGAAGCGGCCTGACCAAGGTCTCGCGGACAAGCTAAGTCAAGGAGATGCCTAATAGCCTCCCGGATGGGGGCAAGGCCCTTCATTAGACCTCTCACCCGGGACGCCGAAGCGGCTAGACGAGCCCGATCTTCCTTGAGAGAGGACAGGCAGTTTGCACGCTCCTCCGCAAGCTGGGTAAACGCCTCCCGGGCCTCACTCACACCCGACTGGGTGTCAGCGTATGCGGCCTCAAGCTCCCGGATTCGGCGTTGAAGGTCGGGCGATGCATCGGCCGACTGGTATAGCGCCTTCTGGTACTTTGTCAACTTTTTGGCAAGCCGGATCCGGCGAAAGTCCAAATTGCCCAGTTTCAACTGCGAACTCTCCAATCGCTTGGAGAGTTTAATATAGCTGTCGTAGCGCGCCGTCAACTCACGCGCGGTCTGAAAAGACTCGATCATCAAGACGCGGAGGTTCATGACGTTTTGGTCTAAGAGCATACACGGAGTGAGTGAGTGGAGAGACGAACCGGAACAGGTGAAAGGTACTTACTCTGGATCTTCAAGGCAGCTACGGCCTTCTGGTTTAGGACACGCTGTGAGTCCGACTGTTTTTGGAGGCGATCTCTCGCTTGGAGAAGATCGGCGTTCTCACTTTCCAGTCGGCCAATTCGGTCGCGAGATTGAAAAGTAGCCAGAACCTCCCGGACCCGGGATTCATCCGCTTGCTGGCTAGCCAGCCGGGCAGTCGCAGCCAACTCGGTGTTGGCTTGCTCTAGGCTGGCTACGTGGGTGGTTAGCGCAGCGACTTGAGCTTGCAGAGCAGCCATGTCGGGCTGCCCTGGGCGATGCTCCGGGCCGGCCGGATGGGCATCCGGTCCTACGGCCGATGGCTGAGTATTGGCTGGGGAGTGACCCGGCATGGGAGTAATGGAGGCGTTGTCACGTTCAGGCATAGGGGCGGTGAAAATCAAAGTGTGGAAGATGTGATGAGCGCGTGCCTCAACCGTTGTGCGGCTGCGACAAGGCTCAGGGGCGGCTGCGGTGAAGTGCTCCAGAAGTTAACGGACTAATGATGATGGATGCCCGCACCGGATTGGCTGAAATGTCACCCTTAGCCGGATGCCCAGACCGGTCAGTAATAAGATGCAATCTGGGGCTGCCAGGCGCACCTGCAAGCGGCCGGACGGCGCCCGGCTGGAAATCAAGTCGGCGGACCTGACAAGGGGCGTGGATAGTCGGACAGGCGGGCTGAGCAGACGGGAGGACTATGGATGTTTGGCGGCCGAGGCGCGGATGGCGGACGGCCGAGATGGCGGACTGTTTTAAGGATGGAGTGAAGGGAGCCTGAAAGAAGATGATTGTTCTAGTGGATGGAGTAGGCCCCTGGATCGTATGAGAGGCTGCCAAGGAATTGCTAGCGTCAGCGGCCGAGAGGCGCGGATGGGTGGCTATCCGGCCGAGCCGGCCGGGTACAATGTACCATTCGGACTGGTACCATATGGGTTCGGTGTACCGGCCGGGTTGGTACCATTTGGGGTTGGTGTACCGGCCGGGTTGGTACCATTTGGGGTTGGTGTACCTGCCGGACCGGTACACAAAGTCGGAGTTAGCCGGGTTGCGTTGGGTAAGGTACATGACTGGTCAGCCGTGTTATTTGAGGTAGGTTACACAAAGGGAGTATTGAACATAGGATAAATCAGTATACGTTTCGCTTTCTTAGACGCAAGTCGCTTTTATTGGTTCACGGCAGAGGGCTAACAAGGTCCCCTCTTGCTGTTATTGGTTTGCCCGGGGAAGGTTAAGTTAACCCACCGGAAGTCCCCTGACCGGAGTCGCGGCGTCTTCGTATACTCACCTCAAGTCGCCCGTGTTTTTGAACACGGTATTAAGTATTGGGGAGTGGTGACATTTTGGCCTTCTGTGGAAGAGTGTGGAGTTGTATCTGCCTCATATACACATTTGGATTCGCCCTTCATTGTTATTGGTTTAGCTGGCCGATTGATTATTCTCGGTCCAGCCGGCACTATACAAACTTCAAGTGTCCTATTGGTTTAGCTGGCCGATCGACTATTCTCGGCCCAGCCGGCACTATACAAAGTTCAAGTATATTAGCCAACGAGCTCCCCGGTGACGATTTCCGCCCAGGAGCTACCCCTAGTCCTACACCTCATCTCCCTATTGGACGGATTTACACTTTTCGCCCTAGGTCCACCAGGAGAGCTAACCACCCAGTACTGACGGGTACACAAGGTGAGCTTTCAATATGCAACATTCGAGCAGTTGCGATCAAGCGGATGGAAGCGACCGATCCAGCCGGCCGGAAGCCGGATCGGATCATGACTCGGATGGACGGAGTACCCCCTCCGGTAGTCAGTCGTCTGGGACCCCTGTGGGTGTTCGCGTCTCAGGAAGATTTTCTGAGAGCGACTACACCACATTAATGTAGTCGCGATTCTTGGCATGTTTCATCGAACGGCGTCGCGCGTATCAAGTTCCATCCAGTTCACAACTATAGATTGATATGGAATCGTGGGAGTTGGTGCTATGGTACGGTAGATCTGCTCTTGTTGTCACTAGACGAGCTGTCAGTTGAAGTTGACTCAGCCGTTGAGCAGCATAATATCATTGAGATTGCCAGTCTATCCCATGTCGACGAATAAGAGCTTTGTCGCTTAATTTACAATTAAAGGGAAAAGGAAAGAATTTCGACTTGAATACAAGCTACAAGTGTGGATGCCACGCTCCAAAGCAATTTAATCAGATAAAGTGCCTCCGATGACAGTTCAAAGAAAACGCCATAGCCGCTGCTTCAACTACAAGGAAGACGACCACCATGTACACAGCCATGTCGCTACTGCAAACAGATTGGCCATTTAAGCGCGAAGTGCACCATGAAGCAGGCGGCATATGATGTTTCATCAAACGCTTGGCTTTGTAAACCTGACGTAGTCAAATTTTTAGTGGCACATGTATTAATTGATTTTTTGTTGTTGTCTAAATTTAACAAACGTTATGTCAAAGGTTTGCCCCCACTTTTGTCTCAACGATAAGTTTGGCGGAAACATTTTCTCCAATTTACTTATGCCTCCACTTTTGGAAAATTGGTTCCTTGTTTGGAATATTTATCAGAATAGCCCCCACTTATGGCAAAAGTCCACAGTAGCACGGTTGAATACGTTGCATTATACTAACAACCCAATAAAGTTGTTTCGACTTTGGAATTTCGTCCACGGTGGGACTCGAACCCGCAAGTTTTCGGTCCCGGGGCAGGGCCTTAAACCACTGCACCAACCGGGGTCAGTGATATATAGTGGCACGATGCGCATTAAAGTAGATATGGTAGAGAAAGAACTTGCTTGGAAGCAGGCAAAAAGAATCGTATTTACTTTTATGAGGAATACTAAGCATTATGTTGGTATATACATTCACGTTGAGTTCCTATACTGACTTGTAGATATCAATGGCCACACGTAACCGTCATTTTAGTGCTCCAAATAAGGGCGTGTTACCATTGATATCTAAATCCAAGACATAACCCAAATAGAAGGCATGTCACACAGCTCAGTTAAGTGCGACCCACCTAACTAAAAATACCAAGAAGCGTAAAGCTGCTCGCCGGCCAGACATCCAGAAGAGAGATGCTGAGCTTGCACGGAGGAGTCTACCTGGTGGTGACTACATGTCCGTTGAAACGGTATGCTTTAATCGCGCTGATTTTACTAGGCAGCTGCATTCATGAATTTCGAACCTCTTACTAATTTAAAGCTCCTAGATGCAGATGTTAGCGACGGTTTTGTAATTGGTTGAATACGTCACATTATACTTTAGAATCCAACCAACTTGGTTGGCCCCGAAGTGAGCAGTAAACCACTCGACCACGGTCGGGTCTGCGGTTTTGTAATTGGTATCAAGCGCTGCAGAGAGCCTGCGTGACAGTCGTCTTCCAAATATAGACGAGCCCCCACATCCACTAATTAACCCCACTTTTGGAAAGTTGGTTCAATATTTGGAATATTTACCAGAATAGCCCCCACTTATGGCAAAAGTCCGTGCTAGGGAGAGTCTACGGAGCCCGCAAATCAGCGACCCGCAACCATATGGTTGGGACAACCAGAGGCCGTATGCGGAAGATACAATAAATCAGGTACAACGTACCGTGGTTTCGAGCGTACCGTAATCTTTATGTGCTTCCTGACAGCTATATTTTTCATGACCCAACCCTGTCAAACAGGGATATTTTGCAGATTTTGGTTAAATTACTTACGAGCCACTACATGTATAAATTGAATTTATATAATTGGTTATATTACGGTGTCAGGAAGGACATAAATTCTGCTGAAAAATATATGCCAAGCGCTGATTGGCCACTTGCAGGTGTCAGTTGCAAGCCAACGTCAGGAAGCACATAAGGATTACGGTACATGTAAAGCAGCACCAGGGCCGTCAATTTCAATAGATCGACCCTGGCAATCTGAGTGATATTATGCTGCTCAATGGCTGAATCAACGTCAACTGACAGCTCGTCTTGTGCCAACAAGAGCAGATCTACCGTACATTTGATTGCCAAAAGCACAAAACTTCGATCCATATCAATCTATGGCTGTGAACTGGATGGAATACGATAGGCGACGTCGTTCGATGGGACTTGAGAGAATCGCGACTACACTTACGTCGAACTGATCGGCACAAATATCCTTTAACGTAATTCATCAGATTATGGTGGGTCATCCGTTTATGGCGGAAAAATTCTCGATAACCAATCAGAAACACGATATTCAAAATACACTCCAACCACTGGCTGGTTTTTCACAGCATCAGTTTATGGCACCCGGTGAGCAAATCACACGACGCTTGCGCGAAAAAACAGTCCACTGATATTTCTCTCATAATAACTAAAATATTATTTATCTCGATGCTTCCGTATGTTTTTTTCGGTCCGTCTGACTAAAATAAACCCAATAGTGGTCGTTCTCCTCAATAGAGCTCCTGCCAAAATCTGCTGCATAGAAAACTCAAACTTTGCCATTTGTGCGCCACTGGAGAAGACAAATATTAACGGCTTAGGTTTAAAAATATACCAGCTGACGCATCATTAAAACAGCTTTATTTCCGTACCTTGTCAGGCCGCCGGGTACGTGCGACCTGATATATCATGTACCCGGGTTAGGGTTACACAAAAATAATTTATATTGTATAAAAGCAATGACGTCATTAAGTATACACAGCAGAATAAAGATTAGATAGACAATGACGTCACAGTCTGACGTCATTAGATGACGTCACCGTAAGGCTTCTAGAACGATAGGCTTAGAGGTAGCTAAGAGTAGCGAACTAAGGACCTAAAATGTCAGTTTTTAATTTACCAAGTTAAGCTCAAGCCCCACATCTGGTAGCACTTGTTGGTCCCTGCACCACCGCCGCCTGCAGCACCGCCGTCCTTGCCGTGCTTGCCGTTTCCGCCGTACTTGCCGTTCCTGCAGTACCGCCGTTTTGCCGTGCTTGCCGTCCCCGCAGCACCGCCGTCCTTGCCGTGCTTGCCGTCCCCGCAGCACCGCCGTCCTCGCCGTGCTTGCCGTCCCCGCAGCACCGCCGTCCTCGCCGTACTTGCCGTTCCTGCAGTACCGCCGTTTCCGCCGTGCTTGCCGTCCCTGCAGCACCGCCGTCCTCGCCGTGCTTGCCGTCTTCGCAGCACCGCCGCCGCTCAAGAGCAGTGATTAGAAGAATCCATTCGTAAGTCCCAATCTTTTGTGAGGGCAGGGACTTCTATTCATTGGCTGTAAATCCTACCGGGCCAATAGTACTGCCGCCGTTATCGAGATCGTTGTCTTAATTGGCTATAAATACCCTTCTTTCGATCCGCTACCAATTCCGTTTCATTTTCGTTCACCACCGCGGATCTTTCTTGTTCAGTATTATCCATCCGATTGGGCTTTACTTTTCTTGATCAGGTAGTACAGCGACTCGGGAAAACGTTCGTTATCATCATTGTACATTTCAATCGTACATGATTTCCGACCGTGACTACATCCACAACCTTCGGACCCCCTTCCGGACTTTCTTTGTCGTTAGTCTTGTCGGTCGGTTTTGGAGCTACCTTTATGATCAGTAAATTATTAGAAGTGAAATATTCTGGCTTATTCTAGCAAACTTGTGGTATCTTTGCTTATAAACCCTCGTCACTGATCAGATAGGTGATGGTTTGATACGCTAGATTTTACCATTCGGTTTTCCTCCGTGATCCGATCGAAGCGTATCCCATTTGCCGGTGTACTTTCCTCTTAAGTACATTGAAATGAACATGTCTTCATGTATGACTAGTGGCTAATCGAAAATATTCGTAACACTATATCATAAATATTGGTAACCCTAATGTAACTCGATTTGCAAAACCCTATGATGAAAGAAGAGATCCGTCGTTTGCCACGAGTTAGTCGTAATTTTTGTTGTCAATTAACTGCAAAAATTGTTTCATTCAAGTTGCTCTTTCCGTGTTTGTCGTCGCTTTTGTTGGGAAGTAGGTTCCCGGAGTCTGGATTTTTCGCAATTCTCCAAATCAACAAGTCCGGCAGTGTAACCCGCCATGGCAACTGCAGTTTAACCACGCATATTTGAGGGATTAAGGCGCTATAGACGCCGCGTACAATTACTTACAGCTCTTACCAGGTTTTCATTAGCTCGTGGATTTCATTGCGTTATATGAAAAATTTATTTAAACCGTACTGGCATAGAAAAAGGCGCCTTTAGCCCGAAGAGGCGTGTCTTTTTTAATAATCAGATAATTCGGGAATTAGGGATAAATTCGTACTGAACCCAATTTCACTAGTTTAGCGCGGATTCCGAATATTGGACGTCGAGCTGCTACTTGTATTTTTAATTCATCTGGTAGAGTCAGAGCTCCATGAGACAATTCGAGGATTACACCGGCTGGTTCCTTGAAATCTATATCCTGACCAGCTAGTCGGCCGATCTAAGCATTGAAATAATAGAGTTAAGGTGATCTTGATACGCGATAGGTCATACGTCATGTAGTAGCTTTCCTCATTCCCAACCTCTGAGTATCGTCCACGCGACAACCGACCTTATGAGCAAAGGCATAGTCGATCATTGTGACTTCTGCTCCAGAGTCAAACTCATAATTTTTTTTTCATTTTTGATTTTCTATTGGATTTTACGTTTCGAGTGAATGATATTTTAAATACCCGCGGGATTTTCCAGGAGGTAGGAAAAACGTTCGACCATGAATATTCTTCCACTCTGATATTATGGATTGGACAATGATCGGCACAATTTGAAGCCAAATTTTTATTGTTATTCTTTTAGCTATATTTATTCATACTTATCTCTGTACCGACATATGCATAGAGACCGCTCGGCTCGAATCAGATCCCGACCTGTCGATCGATCTTGTTTAACATTTTGTTCGACGTGTGGTGGAAGCATTCCGGCGTGCTTGGTCGGTACATATCTGGTTGACAACAATTATTTATCGGGCCTTAGCCCATCCCATCAATTTTCCCACACCTCTTACACACGTAAAACCAATGATCACCTTCCGGTCGCACTTTCTACATATCATTCGCTTCCAGCTATCAGGATCGTTATGTTCTGTCGACCCGTAGTGAACACATTTCTGACTAAGTTGGCTGGTTACAACTGCCTTTTCGACCGTAAGCACTTGCGATCGTCGATTTCGGTCGAGGCATAGTCTCGGCCGTAAAAAATGACGGTAATTTTCCTCATCGGAGCAAGAATCGTTTGTCCACTTTCGTCTTCGGACTCAGCGCTACCTGAATCGACCACAATCATACTGACCGCTTTTGGCGGTGGGGCTGCAGTCGACTTGGCCTTGTTGGGATAAGGATTCGATGTATACCTGTCTAACCCCATTTCAACCTTTGGCGCTCGGCCCTTGGCACACAGCAATATCCGCAACGTCTGTTCCAATTCTGCAGCCGTTCTCAATTGAGGAAGAGCCAGCTAGATGACGAGGTAGCGATTGTCCAAAGTACAGATAAAATATCCCACGTGCTCATGGGACATACTCACATGCTTGGTGTTCCTGATGTGAATTTTCGCTTTAAAACAAACCACGTTCAATCGATGTAAGTAATCGATAGGAGTCTCGTTTGATGTTTTCGTCAGGAGGAAGTATTCTCTAGCGATCGATGCCCCCGAGTTGCAATATTGCGTCTCAAATTCACCATTTAACTGAAATTAATCCGATTGGACTTCCTGACACTTTAAGCCAGTTATTGACCGGATCTTTCATTACGTCGGCGAACACTAGACATTGTTCTCCTTCAGGCTTCTAATTCCGTAGGAAAGCGGATTTCATATGACCAAACCATGCTCTAGTTTGATCACATCCATATCCTTGCCCGTAAAATCTTTTATTTGGGAGATTGCTAACATTCCAAATCGGTGATCGTCCCTGAATCGAATTCGAAAGCTTCGGACGAAGCCATATAAATTCTACGAGGCATTCCCAAAACAAGATCGGCCGGATCAAAATGTTGGCTTGCTCCTCCAAACGATTTTATATCAACATCACTGATCGAGGGTACCGTGTCGGATTTACCCAGGTGACTCTTTTGACCGCTCGGTAATGAAGTTGGGAATTTCCTACCGCAGTTTCGTTCAACCGACCGGATTCCATATCATTTTTTTATGTCCGCAGGTGTTGAGCTTGCTTGGGTAATGACCGACCATAACCCAGTCGCTACTACCCCGACGGTCTCTTATCTAGCTGATGTTGCTGTAATCCACATGGTTCTTGTAGAAAGCGATTTATCATGGACGAAAAAATGGTCTTCATCTGATCGGGGACATTGAACATGGTTGTAAATCATTCATGGAAACTCGGTTACCCTCCACAGCATCTTGAGCAGCAACATAACTGCCTTCGTACCCAACTGAACCGGCTTCCCCTTTTTCTGCGACTTGCACTTCGATTTTGGCGTCGATCAGCTCGACCCCTTTTGAGCCCAGCGTCTCGTGAGTTATTCCACCAGACGAGTCGGTGAAATCCACCACGGACGAGGTAGATCCATAAACCAAAATGTCGGCCTGTTCGACGTTGGTCGTTAGATATTCGATCAGCTGCGATGAGGTGCAAACTATTGACCAGCGTTAATGGGTCAGGATGATTTCCTCCGACGGTGAGCAAGTAACGTTACAATGGCCTCCTTAATCCATCTTTGTCTGAATCGAAGAGCTTATTCTAGTCACAGGCACCGGAAGTAATGCCGACCTCTTCGATCAGGCCAAACAAGCTCTTTCTCAAGTCAATTTTGGTGCCGGATGTGATCGGCTTGGTCGATCGACCTTCCAATTTCCCGAGAATGTTGGGGTGAATAATTCCCATGACGTGATTATTTCACAGGAAATTACTTAGCTCTCGTATGTTAAAGGTTTGTTTGAGATCCGTATCAGTGGTCATATCAATCATCTCAAGAGCCTAATGGCTAGCTATTAGATCGCGAATGTCTTTCAGAACTTGATGACCTTCGAGATCAAATAGCTAGCCATGGGACCCGAGTCACAGCTTGACACAGGAAGTGGTCGAGGTACGTTGAGTCACGTCAGCCCTAATGCTCGGAGTCAATCAGCCGGATCAAATTTGGCTAGATGGCGGCCGACGGATGCTTCGGGCAGTCAAAGGATGGATGCGAGGCTCCAGGGAGATCATATCCCTGTGGTAGCCGGGCAAAGCACCGACATCTAAACGCGTGACCAATGCGAAAATATTGGAGATGATATTGGGGTTACCTTAGTGCCGTCCAGGTCGATATGAGTTGCCGTCCTCTATTTCGGGTACGGTACACAAGCGTCAAGCAGGCAGGCTGCGCTATCTCGGGTAAGGTACAAAGCGACAAGCAAGCTGGCTGCTGTATTTTGGGTAAGGTGCACCATGGATTTAAATTGGATTAGGGATAAAATCAGTATAAGTTTCTCGTCGCAGCCGCACAACGGTTGAAGCACGATCTCACCTGACATAGTTCGTACCACTTTGTTTCACGCAAATGCCCCGATTTGGTGAGCCCTCCATCCAGCTGATTGGATGACCTTAGTCGAGTTGCTTCTCGGAGCAGCCCGAGGTGTTGTGGTGAAGCGATCTGAAAAAAAGTTAAGAATAAGGTGAACCACACCTACCCGTTGATTGGTGACGATGGGAATACCCATCAAGATGGGACTGTTTGATGGGTGGGATATGCTGTATTCTAATTTGGTTGACAACGGGATGTTGTAAGTGTGAAGAAATAAGCCAAATACCGTTATTACGACTGGTCCCGGATATTAATGGAATAGCGAATGTCACGGCCCGATCGGGATATTGGATGTTAAGTTGAGTTCACGTGGACGTGCACGACTAGAGCAACTGAGACAAACTGGAGATACGGCATCAATGGCGAAGTGATATATCAGGAACAGCAGAATCCAGTTGTCGGAATGAGTCAGGAATGGTACGGATGTTGAAGTTGGATGTGATATAGAAAATCCCGGCCCGATCGGCCGATTCACTTAACCCCGCCCTAGAATACGAAGATCGGGTACAGGACAGAACTGGGCATATGGAGTGGCGAGCCGTACGAGCATTACTAGGCTGAGGCAAGCGGTGAGAGTTGATGGATCCATCAAGAATTAGGTCTGATCAGGTCCAAATTCACGAGAAGTGCTGATTCGGTGCGACCTTTGCAGTCCAACACGCAATGCAAGTCAAGTATATGGCTGAGTGAGCTGGCAATGTCGATGTAGTGATGACCTCGAGGTGTTTGAGGTGATCTGGGGCTGATCACCCTGATCACCGCCCCGATCACTATGATGATCGTTATGCCGATCATGACCCGAGCCGATCGGCCCCAAATCAGTTTCCAGATGTGAGGAGAGACGGAGTTTGCAGTTAAGCTGGGTTTAATATGGAGCGAACAGTCTCTGGGAGGCAAATCTCGAACTAGTTCCAGGCTGCTTTTCGAGGAATCGGGATGTTTGAAGACTACCATAGAGTTTGACAATAATCAGTCCAGAAGTGGTACAGATCAGGTTGAAGGTGCGACAAAGATGTGTAAGGTGGTACTGGCGCAACCGTGCGACGAAACGAACAGGATCGAAGTATGAGGGTAGGGTCACATGATTTTGTGTACGGTTACACTAGGTGTATAGAGATATTGCATATATAATAACAGGATTGAATTTACCCCCTAAGCAAAGAGTCGCTCCGCCACGTGTCGCGGTCATTGGGAGCACAGTGCTAACTAGTCCCCTCTTGCTCAACTTAATTCCTGGTTAAGACGCGCTTAGACACATTTTCGCTTACCGGAAGGCCCCCGACGGGTTTTGTTTAGGTTTTCAACTCTCACCCCCTTACGCACACGTGTTTGGAACACGTTTTTAATATTGGAAAGGTTTGGTGGAGATAACGTTTGTTGATTACTGTGGAAGATCGTGGTTTTATCGTGGTTTTATCGTGGTTTTCGTGGTTTCTCGTTATCTCTTGTTCTCATTGGCTGGCCTGATCTGACGAAGTTTCCCGATCAGTGCCTAGATACTGAAGTTAAGTATCGACCCCAAACCCCGTTCTCCGTAATTTCCACCCGAGACACCCCCGTCTCGAGAAGTACCCCTCCGACCTGATCAAGATCATCCTTTTTATCAACGAGTCCACGTGAGTGAGTATAACCACCCCCGATCAATGGGTACACAAGGTGAGATTAAGTTAAGTATGGATTCTATCGCACATGACGGCCGGTCGGATGACCGGGATGATCGGATCAGTCATCATAGTGATGATTCATCCGATCCTGATGGCGATCAGGATCAACGGAGTACCCCCTCCGATAGTTGATCGTCCGAGCACGTGGGTATCCGGATTCCACCCAAGCCTTCCGTCCTGGATTTGGAAATCGGCTCCACCACAGTGTCCTCTAAGCACAGCTAATTACATTTCCAGTTCTACTCGTCGGTCTCGATAATACCTATCAAGTCATCTAGGACAACGATGACTCGCCATCCAGCAGGCTGGAGATCTCGAAGGTACCATCTTTATCATATGTTCCTGACCTGGCACTATCCCTGGCTGATGTGAACACGGCTCTCCGCCTTTTCGACCTAGTCTTTAGGAAAAGGGACGAACTGACGCAATCTGTATCTTCCCTCCAAGCCGATCTGCGATCCAGCCGAGATAGCTGAACGGTTCTGAAGCAGCGCTGTAGACTACTTCGTCTAATGCTAATTCATGTCGGACTTCGACTTTCAGAGTTGAGGATTATCGCCGGGAGGCCTAACGAAATAACGTTGTGATAGGCCAGCTCACCGACCCACTTAATCAAGTTGCGCGCAGTCTGATTCTTCCGAAGTAACGGAGCTAAAAGCTAGATTAGATGCCCTGTGGAGGGGTTGGAACATATCCAGATGTGCCCGTTTCAGTACATTGACCAAGAAAACCACCAGGCAAATGAGACCGCCGTCCGCAAATCACTTTTTGAATCTGATGACCTTCGCGATCAAATAGCTAGCCTTGAGACCCAAGTCACTAACTTGACGCAAGAACGTGACCACCTTCGTATGCTGACGGATGTTGTCGAAACCACTTCGGACCGCTAACCAGGATTTAGTCCTACGTTCCAGACTGCAACGTAAGTGCCCAGCCGTTCTCCGTATTGTTACTTCTGGTTTGTAACGGCCGTGCTTGCTTTGTCGTAGTCCGGTAACGGAGGCAACTGAAAGATCTGTCTGCTGAAGCGTCGCGAAAAATCTTAAGAGCTGTCGCAACTCCACGGCAGGTACCACCAAGTCTGCCGTGAGCTAATCGATACGCAAAACGAAGGAGACCAGCTGCGAGAGTCTCACGCTCAGGCCCTCCGTTGCATTTCCCCCGTTAACAATAGCTCCAATAGGCTTCCTTTGGGCAGAGACTGTGGGCCAAGCTCAGACAAGCTCAATCGTGACTTGACGAGGCTTGCAATGACTTGGTTCGGGCCGATCATTCCATTGCCTCCTTGCTGGCTAAGCATGACCGTTTCAGGTCACTTATCCGCGATCGGCAGGATCACCTCGAAGATGCACGGGTTCGGATTGCTCCGGTGACGTAAGCAGCTTCCGCGCGTGCGGGAGGAAGTCTTGGACTTCATGGATAAGGTGGATACGTGAAAAACTTCCCGAACCATTTCGGCCATTCAGCCTGACTCGATCTGTCCAACTCGGCATCGTCCAGTAACCGAGCCCTCGACGTCCGTTGCATCGTCCAGCGCTGATGTTATTGAAGCGAGGGTCAGAGTGTAGAACGCCTCGAAGGACCGCAGCTTCCGCAACCTCCTATCGGAGAGAAAAAAATCGTTTAAGCGTCCGGCCAACTCCGGTTTGTCCTCGTCTAGCCCTCAGCGGCGAAAACAAGAAAAACCTCCCCTCATCCCCGTAGACTATCCCCTGCGCCTATGTAGGTTGGCCGAGTCTGACAACAGTTCGGATTCGACAGCTCCCCCATAGAAGACTACTGCAGTCCCTCCACTCGTCATCTCACTACCATCTACCACAAATACTAACCCGCTGTCCATCTCGAAAACTGACCCGCCGGTTGGCCCTAAGACTAGACTATCGTCAAGCCTCAAGACACTCCCAGAAGGTGACACCTACAGTGATCTCAAATATGACGACGACGAGGACAAAGTTTACCTTGGCCAGCAAGTGTGTGCTGCCCTGTCTCGATCCCGTGTAGCTACACGACCTCCATCTTGGACTCTGGCAGCTGTGCTAACTCCGGGTCACTCATCAATTTGTAGACTCCTCCACCAGCAGGATTCGGTTCTAAGAGCCAGGACTTCACCCAGCTTTCTATCCCGCCTCCAAGCTCCGGTCGCCCTTTAACCCCCGGGGACACACCTGACCCCAAGCATGCTAACAATGCCCGGAAACGCAAGAGGAAGGTCGAAGAGGAAGAGGAAGAGTAAAATGAGGGAGAAGAAGAAGAAGAGACTGGAATAAGAGATTAATAAAGATGAAATAACAGTCACCGTCGATCACAGGTCTCTCGATAGGAATGTGGGTCCCATCCATGACCTCCATGCATTGAGGAATTTCTTTGATGGCTTGGAACTGGGACGCGGCAGTGTCGAGACACGAGATGACTAAGGTTTGCCTGGATTGCTTAGTCACAGCTTGTCCAAAAATTGATGCCGTAGTCGCCCCAACACCGAACACATCCAAACGAACCGAGAGCTCACACCATGATCCCAGTAGTAGAGAAACACGAATAGCTTGATTTCGGGATCCGTTGATAGACCGTTCTATCCAATTCGTATGAGACAGGTACCGACAGCAGCCAGAAGTGCCGAGAAACTGTGGCGCGTCATTCGAAACATACTGATCGCATTGATGTCCAAAACGAGTTCACCATTGCAAAAGAGCGACCGAGTGAGATGGCTGCTACGAGGTCGCGCTGCTCAAGCGCGAACGTTTGGTCGTCTAGCTGCCGACGGGAAGTCAAAGACCACCTCAGCCCACCACCGGATAATCTCGTCAACCGCGCCGTTTTCCTCGTCGAGGGCTTGTATCAAGTCAATAACCGCATCAAGCTGGAGCAGGTCGCTCATCTTGAGAGGTATCATGGCGTGAGCGAGCGCAATGATCTTGGCAACCAGGAAGAAGCTCATCCACCATGGATGACTCAACCGCGTCTTCCCCTTGGCATCTTGGAGCGCAATTAAGGCCTCGTAATTCGATGACAAAAACTGACATATATTATGAATTTACTCCCACCGAGTCTCCTCAAAGATTAGACACTGTGCGTTCAGTTCAGCAGCGAATGTGTTGTGTGTCCTGGTGAAGGTGATCTCAGCCGCGAGGTACTGACGGAAATCCACCAACTCATCCGGGTAAGTAGTTGGGTTGTTTGAATCGAATTGCCCCCGGGCTTCACACGCGTGACGGTTCTGAAGCGCAAACCCATGACGACAGCCGAGCATTTGTGGTACCATCCCTAGTTACAGAGATCAGCACAGCTGGACTGGATATACTCTCCAAGCACGTAAAGCACGTTATCGGCGTAGTTGGATACCGTGTGGCTGGCATCTCCCACGGGGATAATTATGAGGTGGACAATGTGAATCCGGAAATTGAGCTCAAACGACAGACGCACGTCGAGATAACCCTCCACAGTGTGAGTTGCACCGTCGACAAGAATGCTGAAGTCCCAGACTGAGCCGATCACCTCGCGGATTGAAGTCAGAAATAAAGGAACAACATGGCGATCATCACGGCCAACGGACATTTCCGACGGTCAGCCGAGTCTTGCATTTTGCAGCGCCTTCTCAAATATATCAAACACCCGCACGACACCTCAAAAACTGGAAACTTCCGCGACACACTCTACCACAGTCTTGAACTGCTTGATGTCTTGAATCGAGAGTACATACCATCGTCTGAGAGCCGGGCAAACTGCTCGAGATCTGTAGCCTCATTGCCGTTGTTGGTATCGTTTTGATTGGTCACGGGGTGATAACCGAGTGATGATGTCAACGACACTCGCTGGGATCTTGGTGAGGGATGACGACGTCGTGAGCGGCACGGTCGTGAGAAAGAAAAGTCCTTCTCTTCTCATCGGCGAGGATTGCGAGCTCAGCATAATTTGACGGGTGCTCAGAGCGCAGATGCGTCAACATGTTATCTGAACGGGAGTGTGATCGTCTTCACAGCAGTTCGTTTTCCCTTCTTCTAAGGCCGAGGTTGCAGAACGAAGGGGTCACGTCGTTGGTCTTCTCCGCCAAAAGTCCCTCCCATAGTCTATTCTCAGTTGCCGGTTACTCGTTCTAAAAATTCCGAACATGAATGCTCTAATTAGTACTCCCTAGATTGATGATGAGAACGACTTTTACCGATTCCGCGCACACCTAACAGGGACCAATGGATAAAATGAAATATCCAAGTATAAACTAGACGTAAAACTGATTCGAAATGACGTCCCAGACATCACAACATGTGATGGCGGTGTTACGTCTTTCCTAGGTCGCGATGCGGCTTTGGCATCTAAAAGCAAGCGATTGAAAAGAATGAGTAATATATAAACTGGTGATCATTTAAGTACAAGACACCAGGTTTTATCAAAATAAATGTGGAATTTCTTGCTTCGTGAGTGTAGTCAGCCGTTCCATAAGTACAGACAAATACTGGGCGGAAGATCAAAAAAAAAGGCGCTGACCTTTTGGGTGAATACGCACCATCACTTCAACTTGTTACCTTATTGACAAACCTCGGCAAACATGGCATTTGTGCCTATGATCCTAGTTCCAGTGAACAAGTCATTTTGAAAATCTAAAACAAGGCATTCAAAAAGAGCATGTATTGGGAAGTGAAGCATTTGAATTCACGCAAGAAATGCTCCGCATTAGCGAGAAACTTAAATATACAAACAAGCCGCGGCTTTTCCAGCAGCATCACTTCCATCTCCCAGCAATGACAAGAGTCTGGCGTTACCAGGAGGACGCGCGACCATCCACTTTGGCTTGCAGACAGGCACCGCGGAAGGTTTTGCTGAAGTATTAAAGAACGAAGGACGAAACGCATAGTTTCAAACACATGCCAATGATTTAGAAGATTACGACCGCGGTCACAATCTTCCCCGACGAGCAGCTTGTGTTCTTTGTCATGGCTACGTATGGCGAAGGAGATCCCACGGACAATGCTGTGGTATTTCTCCACTATTTAAAGGATCAAGACGGCTATTTCACGACGAAGCGTTGCAAAATGTCAAGTATACCGTCTTTGACTTGGGCAATCGCCAATATAAACATTTCAATGTCATAGGTTGAGCAGTATACACTTCGATGGCGAAACACAGCGCCCAGCGTGTGTTTCCATACGGCGAATGCGATGATAATGTATGTTAGATGAAGATTTTGACGAGTGAAAAAAATGCTCTGGCACACCTTACAAACGGACTTCTTACCAGCAGAGAACAAAGACGAAGAGCAACAGATCATGGTTGCTGCTCCCGATTACGAGTATTAAGTCATGGCGATCCAATCCCCGAAACAAGTGACCACGGATCTCGAATGATCAATATGCAAGCGTCCACGAAACACTTTTTTACAGCGAAAAAGGTCGACCAAGTCGCTTCTCGACTTAATTATCGCTTAGAGCAATGAGTATCGCTTCCATCTGTGGACAAGATTGAACGCTTTAGGCTTCCTTATCCATCACCATGCACGATTCGCAGCATCTTGACGCACTATTTGGCCATCAACAGTGCAGCCCGTAAAAGACCGTTGAAACAGCTCGCAGACTTTGCTAAAGACCCTGCTTAAGGTGCGCAATTGATGCATTAAGCTCACAAAGACGGCAAAGTAGTGGTCGTCGACGACGAACGGTCCATTGTCGACGTGTTAGACCACTTTCGATCAATCCAGCTCTCGATCCAAGCGTTGCTTCATCTCGTGCTCTTCTTGCAGCCACAGTACTACACCATTTTGTCGTCCATTCATGTGGGTTGAGTCCACAGCGTCTTCATGTGACAGTAAGTGTCCTTTAGCATCAAAAGAAGGATGAACGTGTCGGCCGTGGCGTTTTTTCTAGGCATTCGCAGTGGAGCGTTTCTTTCTCGCCAAGGAGCCAGCGCAAACCCTTAGCCAAAGTACCGGGCGGCGTGGATCTCGCCTTTTCCAGGAGTAGTTGCTGAGAGAGCAGCGCTTGTCGTTCTTGAAATGCTTGACGCGACTGAAGTCGCCTTCAATAGTGTGTGTTCCAGAGAGCGCGAGCAGCCTGTCCCAGTAAAAAGGCAACCTGCTACTTTATTCTCTTCTCACCATCAATATTGCCCACGCGTCAACGAGACTCTTTCGGCGTGTACTCACAACCTGTATGGCGTAAGCTGCGTCGACTGCGTATCAATCCTTGAATGCCCCCCACTGTTGCCAGATCTTGTGGCGGGCATCGTGACTAGATAAGCTTTCCATAGACTGCCATGAGCTTTCAGCAACTGCACAAACTTTGTTGGGCAGTAGTCAACGGCATCCAACGGCATTTTGGGTGGAGCAGCCTCGATCGCGTTGTCAACCGCGATGGAATTCTCCGATATCCTAGTGCTGAACACAGCTAGCGCTTTCTCCCACCCAGAAACGAGGCGTTCGCGCTCAATCTCTTCTAGATCTCTGATGAGACTAGGCGAACGATACGATGCTGTCATGATTTGGTGCTCCACTTTCTGTGCGCAGACAGCAACAGTGTTGTCAGCATCGACTTCAAACAGTACCTGAAGGGTGTGAGCAAGCTTCTTGAGCGCGGAGTACTGCTCGCCCATCGTCAAAGTCTTGTATTGCATGGCCTTGAAACCTTCGTGGAACAGAACATGCAGTGAGCCTCCACAACCTCCGTCCCATCATAGACTGGACGCATCCCCAGCTCTTCTCAGTACTTTGGCAGCCATCGATCGCGAACCTGGCGCTGTCTCGGGGGATCAAAGCGGAGCTGGACGAGAACCGAGTTGACGGTCTTCACGTGTGACTGTGTGCTCTTCTGCTTGTTCTTGGTTGAGGAGCGAGTTGAGGATGCCATCGTAGGAAGTCGACCGGAGGGTTGGCGCGCCAAGTAGTATCTGCTGAACGGAATGGAGACTACAACGAGCGGAGCTAAGCCGTACACGGTGCTGAAGGCATTTTCAAATTCTAGAACTAGGCACTCTGGACTTTCGCTTGTACAAAAATGAGGTCTGCTT
>MIQA02007802.1:0-23752 GCA_001887855.2 Sclerospora graminicola | reverse complement strand
CAGGGTGCTAAAATTGAGGATATTTCACCTCATGCCTCAAACTGGCTGTTTGAGGGCTTCCTGCAACTCTAAAATGAGGCAGTCATTTGCCCATACTTAATCTCATATATTACTAGCAGATGAGCCACGAGACCTCACAGAGAATGCCAAACCAATATGAAATCGAGTCCACGCCAAGCTGTCGGTGTACTAATACTAATTTGACGAAGCAGCAATCTTAATTAGGTCGAAGTATTGCACTGCATTGCCTACAACTAGGGGGAGTGACTAAACATCACGTGGTCCATACCACACTGCACCATGGGATACAAAAAACCGACCTCGGTTGGTGCAGTGGTTAAGGCCCTGCCCCCGGGACCGGGAGATTGCGGGTTCGAGTCCCACTAGGGACAAAAAAACCAAAGTTGAACCAACTTGGTTGGATTCAAAAGTATAATGAGACGCATTAAACCATGGGATACAAAAAGTTTGCGGGATGGATCCAAACACAACCGTTTTGGAGAAAAGATAATGTATGATCTTTAGCGGTATAAACAAAATGAAAATATGGTTGAAGCAAAGGTCGTTTTTACTAGCTTTAAAACCCATTATCTGATTCCCGATGAGAAATTTCTCGAAGCTTGACGGCAGCCGCCGTGAACCGTTTGGTTCACCACCGCTTGTGTGGGGTGTGCTTTTATCGGTGATTTTAGTGTTTAGATAGTTGCTAATGTGCGTCACAAACGGATTGATCACATTGTCAAAGTACTAGTTAATATGTAGGCACAGTCTGCAATGTTAAAGTGTACCATTTGCTTGGTACGGGTTTGCTAAACCTTAGTTGTTGTCTGACACGTTAGAGCAGACGTCCGATACGAGAAGAAGATCTACAGCCTGCGTAGAGATACCTCTCGGATCACTAGGAGTGTCGCGATGTGGGCACGCTTCTATTTTATTGTAAGTTTAAAACTTATCATATTTTGAAGCCACCTAGTTAAATGAGGCGCTCCGGTGAAGCTAATATGAGGCATTTCGTACTTTTTCGTAACACATTGCCTCGTTTTTAGCAGCCTGAGTATCGTCCACTTAAGGAATACGGTAGGTATTATCAATAATACCTATAATACTGTAATTAAAACGAATCGCACACAGAGAAAATCTACAACGATAGCAGGATGACTTACCAAACGACCTTGCATCCGCCACCATCTCGTGTCCTGTCGTAGAGCAGCGCACTCTTGATTCTAAACATCAGATCAGACACCGATATGACGAGAGCTTCGACAGCCTTGCGTGCACCTTCTTGCCAACCGGAATAGCTTTCGCTGTTGTAGTATTGAAACGATGATGGAGGTTTGCTTGTGGTAGCAGTAAAGGAGTTTGAAATCGGAGATTCTGTGCAAGACTTTGAACTCTTAGCAGGTGCCTCGACGGTCGGAGTTTGCTCGCTGCCAGTCGTACGTAATATCAAAGGAAAAGTAAAATGTAAACTAAAAAAAACGATTTAATGTGGGATTATCAACAGCGAATCCACCCCATAACCAATCAACAATATTTTTACCTAATACCAGTATTATTGTTGTTGTTATAGTAGTCCTATTAACCATAGGTAGCCGGACTGAGGTACACGTAACAAAAGTGAGGTACACGTAACAAGGGGTGAAGTACACTTATCATTTCCCTAATTAAACCGATACTTAATTTTTGGGTGGTGTTCTATTTGAGGGATGGGGTTGTAGAATTAACCCCGGGTGGACCTGGGGTTCTGTTCAAGGGGGGTTCAAATCGAGGGATGGGGTTCTAATACAGGTTTTACAGTATACGTACGGTCCTAAATGACTTGTCTATGAGCACCCCATCTGTATGCGAGGTCTGATTATGCGGGGTCTGATTATGCGGGGTCTATGCGGGGTCTGATTATGCGGGGTCTATGCGGGGGCTGATTATGCGGGGTCTATGCGGGGTCTGATTATGCGAGGTCCGGAGTCTTTCCCTCTGAAAGGCTGCCTTTTCAAGGCCGTAAGTACGTTCTGATTTCCCGGCTCACTAGGAGTATCGCGATTTGGGCACGCTTTTAATTTAACAATACAGTACTTATCATATTTAAAGCCACCTAGTTAATGAGTAGCACAATGCCCAGCCGGAATTTGAAACATGATTGCCAGGCCTCGTTAGAACTACCTATCTACCTCATTTAAAACAAAATAGGTATTCTGGCAAACCCATATTAGGCAGGCGTCAAAAATTGTATGGGGATCTGGCAAAAAGCAAATTAGGTACTCTTTCACCATACAAATTTCAAGATAAACCAACCAAGTAAGTACCATGTTGGAACCGCGAAGGACGGCATGTTTTTTTCATCTTTTGATCGGCACTCAGTAGAGATGCCTATGCAGATATGCATGCTGAAGCTCGTGTTGATGCTTGTGTTGTCAGTTATGTTGTCATTACCGGATACGACGTGTTCAATGCAGCAGCACTTTATCCATCGGGAGGCTACCCATGCGTCAGATAGGTGCATCCACCAGCAAATTTTGCTACAATCGGGTTTAAAGATGCGTCCGAGTTTGTGGCAGTGATTCAAGATGACGGTATATTGTGGTGGAGGATGTGAGTAATATGGAGTGAAGATCAGTGAACTACATGAAAAAATATATTAGAAAGAATAGGGGTGTTTTTCTAATGATACAACAATTATAGCCTGTCGACTATACTAAACGTGACACATAAAGCAGCAATCCCACAAGCACATTGACCCACTTGGGCCTGACAACTTGTGCGTTTTTGGGTAAAAATAGTCCAAATTTTCTTGTCAAAATAGGCATTCTGAAATATTTGGATTAGTTGTTTTGTTTTTTTTCTCGACACACTACCTACTTTAAGAGGCCCGATGATTGCTGCTTGCCATTGATTTACTCCATCATACTGGTATCCATCCTAAGTTTTTGTTCACTCTGACCCCGCATATCAGCACCCCGCATATTGATGGGGTGGGGTGCACATGAACAAGACAATTGGCACACTCTCCTAAAGTCCAGTACCCCATTCATGGTACTCTGTGCCAGACTATATAAAGGAGTAAAAACGATCACGGAGGGAGAACAAACATTGAGATGTAAAAGGACGCTATGATGGAGGCGATAAATACTGACCAGAGGCGCAAAGTGTGAGTATCTTGGTTTCTATTTTATCCTAAGGGTTTGTGATGTGTTTTGCCGATTAAAAGTCTCATTGTCGTGGGTTTCCGATGAACAGGTTGGAATACTGGAGCAAGAATTTGAAGTGTTAAAGGAAGTGTTCTATCCTCTATGAGAAGAAGCGATCGCGACGAAGATGCAAAAGAAAGTAATGGTCGACGTGCGAGCAGTAGTAGTGCAGAGTCGAAGATTGTCATTCGCACAAATCGAGTATTTCTCGATGAATTTGTCCATTGTATCAGTGCTCGGTTGAGCATTGCTGAGGGTGCAATCACATAGACTCAATCGAAGATGACGCAGATTCAGTGCCCTCGGGCGACGCTGACAACGCAGGTTCAGCTGCTGATCATGCTGACGTATGGCCAACAAAGGCCATATCGATCGCAGTCAAAGAGATGCATGACAACAACACCGTCTTGAAGTTTGTGGCCTTTCCGCGAGACGTTGTAGCCGTGTGCCTTCGTCCACGCATCGATAGCGCCCTCAGCCTCCTCAACGGAATCGTAGGTAGCTTCCGGTGGAGTGTCATGCCCCTCTTATATTGACTGGCAGAGTGTACCATACATGGGGTACAAAAACCACAGAAATTTAGTGACAACTATACGTACGGTCCTAAATGACTTGTCTATGGGCACCCCAACTGAATGCGAGGTCAGATTATGCGACAAAACCCTAAAAACAGAGAAGAAAAATTAATAACAGAGAAAGCTCATTAATAGCGTAGAAAAGATGGCAAAAACAGAGAAAACGCACGAAAAACACACTCATTCGTACCAATAACAGAGTAGGGTGTCGATAAACACACAAAGGACCGGGATTAGGTCTGTATAAGCCAATAAGCGACCGGTGCCGGTGCGGGTCGCACAATATTCGTGGGCCCGGCCCACTTAAGAACCTAACGTGTTGGTAGAATCATACTTCGAAATTACATACACTAAACAAATAGCATGCGTCAAGCTTTGAAGGCAAGTTCTCATTGTTCGGCTCGCGCTTATGCTAGCGCCACGATCAGCGTGCCTGTGTGTTTTCGAGAGGTTGTGCTATAGCGTAACACTAGCACTCGAAATGACAATATCGAATAATGCATACAAACTTGCATCACTTGTTTATCGTTATTTAATTCAATATTAAAACCTATCGGTAGCCTGTTTGCTGGGCCGGTTTACTCTCACCTGATACATCCTATTTCCTTAATCGTCGTGCTTGTGCTCTCTGTAGACGTTCATAACACTACCACTCGAAATGACATAGAATAATGTACAATTAATTTAGTTTGCGTTATTTTATTAAAATTAAAATTAAATCTAACGCTATTATGTTTGCTGGGCGTGCTTACTCTCATCTACTAATTATATTGCCGCAATCGGTATCTGTGTGCTTTGTAGAAGTTGTGCTACGGCGTAACACCAACAACAACCGAGATGACAATATCGAATAATGTACAAATTAGCATCACTTGTCGTTAATTTATTGAAAATACTGCTACTGCTTTTTTATTTGCTGGGCCTGCTTACTTTCATCCACTACATTATAATCCCGCAATCGGCATGACCTCTAGAGCGTGCAATATACAATGGAATATGGGTTATGGATATTAGGACCAGACCCACCACCCAAACCCATGAAGCCCCTACTTGATTACCCTATTCCCGCTTTGTCCATTTTTGATGAACTTTCTCTATTATTCATTTTTCTTCTCTGTTTTTAGGACATAAATCTAAAAATACAGAGCATCTATCGAAAAATACAGAGCCATCACAAAAGTACAGACGCACTAGGTATAGGGCTAGAGGATGGGTCCACTCCTGGATCCCCTATATAACAGACGAACACAAATGACTCATGGATCCCCTATATAACAAACGAACACAAATGACTAATAGTACACGTTTAACGTTAGCATAAATAGAGCGTTATTAAAATGTTCGCTATACTATTTTAGTTAATACAATACGAGTCGTGCTAGCATGTCCTTTAGTATCTTGAGCGTCAAGCTGGGTCTCAATATCAACTCTGAATAAATAGAACTCGTCTAAGAAGTACTTTGCCCACTGGTCAATTTGCCGATCTTGTCAGCCCGTGCACATATTTGCATCGCAGTATATAAGAGCTGTGATTCACAACATGCACAGAGTAGCATTAACATAAACATTACCAATACATCATAATTTTGAAGATGCTGTACCTGCTCCACGTCTTTCAAAGAAAACGAATGGCCTTCTCGTGCCGCTCCTTCTCAACGCTTTTCTTATATAACGGATACTGGAAGCGATAAGCAGCGACATGCAGCGACAAACAGCCGTCAACGCCCTGGGAATATACCCGTTGATAGCGATGTCATTCGCGCAACCATTTCACGGGAAAGCACGATTCCTTCCATGGTTGCCTTCTTGACTGCCGTTACCGATGCCCAAAACCAGTAAGTAGTGTATGCTCTTGGAGTTCATTCTCTAGATCAGTAACGAAGCCAATCGCATTACCATTGCGCAAGAACCAGCGATTTGCCCCTGGTGTCGCGGCGTCATCTTGGAAGCGACGGACAAAAGCAATGGGCGACAGTATGCCCTCGGAATATAATGAATGACCAGGCACCCTGGTAGCCAATGGCTAGGTTAGTGTGTACCACAAAATGATTCCACAACTCTAGCGGATCCACGATGAGTGTACGGCTTTATTTTGACCAATTATATGATTCATTTTTTAACCATCTGGGACCGCTCTGTATATCGAGGGACTTTTTGTGTATTTATCGGCACAGATTTTTATTTCCAGGTAGGTTTCTGTACTTTTCGTACACTCTCTGTATTTTTCGTGTTTTCTTCTGTAGATTTGGTACGGTGTCTGTTTTTAGGGCTCTGTCAGATTATGCGGGGTCTGATTATGCGGGGTCCAGAGTCTTTGGCTGCCTTTTCAAGGCCGTAAGTACGATCTGATTTTAGATTGTCTCCTTCCTATCCCATGATTTTATAGAGGTGTGCTCGAAAAATAAATCATGTGCTCTAGCCCTACAGCCATATCCTACTCCAAGTGTTGTTGTAGCCCGGGTTCTCCTGTACCATCCAATAAATATTATTCTGCTGCAGCAAAAAATGTATCTGCTTCGCCGAGTTGGTATTTTGTTTGTCCTGGACCCCGTGACTGTGCTGTTGACCGCCTGGATGGCGATCACGTATCACAGGTTATATTGAATGACAGAACACCATCTGTCGTCTAATATAACCTGATACTGACCAGCCTATAAACCCCCCAGTTATTTATTATCCAACCATATCAGTTTCCGTGGGACCAGGACCTTGATTCCAATTCTCACCCCGTAAAACTACAACGTAGGGGTGAGGAAACAATGGAAGATCACACCTCATGATAGAGAAAGATCCAGTAGCAAGGGTACAGTGCAGAATTACTGAGCCAGAAGCGATACAGTAACTGGAAGATGAATGTATCAATACTATTTAGCACGTAATGGCATACCAATCCCAATCAGCTGCATTGCTAGACAGTACTTAGCTCGCATGATCGAAGTGGATGTGTCGGTGGATAAAAAATTGAAATGGAACACCAAATCGCTTTTTTACTATTTAAGTACGGAAAAGACACGTTTCTGCAGGGAGTCCGAAGCAGACAACTGTCTGCCCAAAATTTGGCACTTGTAGCTGCATTTTTCTCGATTTTATGCGTGTCATCCTTGCGCAGGGGCCATGCTAATCTTCTCTGTATCGTTCCAATTTTTTACGAATGACCACCGAAATGGTTCCTGTAGCTGCATTTTTCTTAGCCCATCAGCTGCGGCTTTTGTTTAGTACGGTTCCTGCTATTTGCCCAGTTCAGAAAAGCCTGCCCTATGTTGCATACGTCTTAACTGTCGTTCAATAAATGCCTGGCGTCCATTGAGATGTCTTCTGAGCCTATGTCGACACCGCCGAAGCCGTATCTATATTACAACGTGGGGGTGAGAAAGTAGTCAAGTGGACAATGGAAGATCATACCTCATGACAAAGAAAGGCCATGTCGACACCAGTATCAGCATGGTAGAGTGAAGAATAACTAAGCCAGAAGCGATAACTGGAAGTTCTAGCAGGAATGACTACTGTATTTAGCACATGATGGCATACCAATAAGAGTCAGCTACATTATTAGACAGTAGCTCGCATGATCGGGTCGGAGGATAAAAATTACGAATTTTATCTGTACTGTATTGTTTGTACCATCTTTAAGGTGCATACTGATCATGTTCCAGATTGTGCAAATCTGTACGCCCTACTTCGATAATCGAAAGGTAGTGATGTCCAAAAGTAAGATTACCCATTACCTCAACAGGGGATGGGTCAGGTTAAAAGGGGCGGTCAGTATTATCGGTTTCCAGTCTTCCAAGTCTGCTCAATCAATGAACTATTTGAGCAGGTTTTTCGAGCATTTAATCTCGTACATACAATAATCAAGTGTAAGGTTGAGGCTCCGCAGGAACCTTAACTTCTTTCGCTTCAAATTATTTAATGTTCCATTTTCGTACTGTAAGTACACAGTAAGATCTGGCGTAGAATAAATCAAGAGTATTGTAGGACATGCAGGACATACTACATGTCCGTTTGCATCCAGCGTACTAAACTGATCTTAGGACGATACTATCATTTTTTTTTCTGCGCCCAACTTCAAAGATGTCGGTTGCCACGATACTTCTCCTTTTTGCCGCGCTGTTGACATGTACAAATGTTATCCCTGCCAAATCGACATCTGGGGGAGCGGAGCACAGCCCGCTCGTGCCTCCAAGTGGCGCGTCTAACGATCGGAACTTGAGGGCTGACGTGGTCTTAGCAACGCGTGAAGAACGAGTTTTGGACCATGAACTTACCGGAAAATTCAATGGAATGGTCAATAAGATAGCGCTTGCCAAGGCAGGTCCTGATTCTAGCTACCGTTTCAAATCATTTGTTCGATTCGAACATCTGATACAGGATTTAAAAAATGAAGGCGCCGCTGAAGCTTTGAAGGTCGTTTACCTGAAAAGCACACAGGAAGGTGAAGAACAAGTAAAGGCTCAGGAGATGCTCGAGGCAGCGTTCTCTGCATTTCATGCCATAAAAACGCCTTGGTCCTGGATCCGAGCATTGCTTCTTGAAAGTAGCGGCGAGGAATTTGCAACCAACGTCGCAATGGACTACCGAAAATATGTGAACGAAAGACACCAAGGTGATTAACTCGAGAGATACGGCAAACCAACCTCATTCCAAATCATGCATAGCTCCATAATCGTGAAGAATCTGATTTGTTTATTTGTGTTTCGGGCTCTCCCGTTAATGTGTTCTCTTCCTTTCTCTGCTTGATTTAGACGCATGTACAAACAGTCCTTTTGATCCTTCCCTGTTGCCCGTCGCTTGATCATGTAGATTGAGTCCCTTGACTTTTTAGTTACTCGCGCGTCTCTTCCTATTTAATCTACGAAACAACGTACGACCGCTGCCTTTGTCACCTTTTCCAGCTTGCAATCAAAAACGACCGAGTTCATAGCCGATGTATGGTCTTCAATCGCCAGCTTCATGGCTCGCGTTAGCCTGACGTAGTAGATCGTATCACGGCAATTGACATCCGCGCTGTTACCCACTGAGAAAAACTTGCCCGGGCCATTTCATGTTCAGCGATAAAACGACAGTTAATTTAGTAAGCACGATTTTTGAAGACGACTTGGTGCACTTACTGTGCAGGACGATGAAGCAGTGATGATCCCGTCAAAGAAATCCGACGTGCGATTATAGGTGACGGTCAGGTTGCTAAATCATTTTGCATTGACGCGCAAAAGCTGGGGACAGCACATCAAAGTTAACAATAATAACGTCAATCTTTCACTTGACATATTTACATGCTGATATTTCAATGCACGCCTTCCGAGTCAATACTGCGGTAGTACTGCCAATGTTCCGTTAAAACAATTCGACCATTTGGATACCAGTGTCTCAGCCATGTGTCAGGTATCACGACAGCGTGTCAGAGCGTTTCTGCAAAGAAAAACGATATCGACAATGACTTTACTCAGTACATTGCATGGTACCAAAATTCACTACGAGCTGCAGGGTTGATTTGTTTTGTTTCTATTTGTGGTAGAAGGATTGAAGTATTATTATATTAGCATCTACTTGCACGGCAGCAGTATTTAATACAGGGGAACAGATCAATGCTAGGTTGCTGCATTGCTGTGCTAAATCCCTTCCTACAGCCTAAAGATTGAGATAGATTCTCAACGAAATACACATTTTCAACATTAATGCGCTTTCCACAATAGGTTTTCAGGTATGTTTCCACCAAGAAAAGTCACAGTTGGCTGCCCAAAATTATGTGTAAAGTAAACTGCCAATTTGGGGCCCTCTTTAATTTCTGTACCCTGTTGTAGTCATAACTTTTCTCCTATTTATAATCTGTCGCAAAAAAAATATTGGGTAAAAGACCAACTAATCAGAATTTTTTATAGCCATTTATTTATCGCTAATGGGCTAATGCATCAAAAATATTAACCCTTTCTGTTCGCGTCTCGCAAAAGTACGAAATGCCAATTTGGGGCCGCTTTTTTATATGAGTTTTTGTATCACCTTTACCACACCTATCCCTTTTAATATTAGCAAAAACAAATCTACCAATCGGTACGCTGTCATTTTGTTTATTTCTACCAATTGGTACGCTGAAATATTTTTTGTCAACGCTTATTGGGCAAAACCAGGAGCGGCCTCAAATTGGCAGGAGGCCCCAAATTGGCAGTTTACCTTATCACACTAACCCGTTTAAGTATGACGTGGGGCTCGGAACCAAAGAATGGAGAAATAATGGAGTGTCATTGGTCATATCCGTCATGCATCCTACTCATCCTTCTCTATCTGTCATCCAAAAATAATAGAGGAGGCTGGAGAAATGCAGTAGGTTGGCATGTGATTCGCCAAAAAGACTGAAGAAGAATGCTCTCAATTGGCTGTTATTCCTGAGTAGAATGAGCTATTTTTAGTCTTTTCTTTTCAAACCTCCGGCCTCTGTGGTCGGCACAAGAACGACAGCACACAAATATTAGCTGAGAGATAACAAATAAAGGGAATAAGTCGTTCTAGATGGAATAGAATCACAGAATGGTTTCAAAAGCGAGTAGGGTCTTAAGAAGTTTACTTACTCCTGTAGACATTATTCACTATAAAGTTATATTGTGCTCTGACTTTTGGAGAATGATATAAGCCAGTTCGAGGTCCTCACGAACGGTACAGGGAGGATGAACTATCATTGGTCAACTCCATCACTAAGCCTTTCATTCTACCTCTATTCGTGAGAACCACTAATACAAGTAGAGGCACTGACTAACGTTAGGCTAACTTAAGTTACCTGCGCGAGTCTTCATATGAGAGGACACGCAATCTTCTGGCTCAGGATGGCCCGAACCTAATTTCAGATCGCTATGATTATTCCTTAAGTAAATTAAGGTAATATAGTCTTTACAATTTGCATAAAAACTGATGTGTAAAATTTAGCTATTAATAGTAGGCCCCGCCTATGTATTTCTAAAAAAAAACTTTTCAAATTAGAAGGCCGCTTCTATATGACCCACTTGCAGAATCGACTCTAGGCGGTCCAAATTTTCTGGAGGCGCTGGTTGGACCAATCACAGTTCTTTATAAACTAAAATTCTATGACTGGACATCAACTCTTTATTTGTCGCCAATGACGCATCTCCAATAAATTCAAATTGGGTCGACTGCGTACTGGATTCACCAAAATCCATAAAATTGGTACATTTTAGAGTTTCAATCAACAGCTAGTGCGACTCCAAAAATTTTGGTCCTCCTAGAGTCGATTCTACAAATGGGTCATATAAACACCCCCAATTTGACCCCCATGTCCCATAGCCAATCAAAGTCTGATATAATTACAGCCCATAGCCAACCAAAAGTCTGATTTAATTTCCTCGCGTCGAGAAACTGTTCAGACGCGTTGTTTCCTCCCATTCTCACCTCTTTTTTTTCACCTACTCATCATGCCACTCGAAGCACCACCATCAACGCAGTATGCTTTCTTAGAAATTGCGGAAGATTCCGTGCAGGAGTTTGCCAAAAATCAGGGCCATGCCTGACCACAGCACGTTTGCGCTCCAAAAAAAACAAAGCAGGAACAGAGATCAGAAAAATCCGGCCTAAGTGTGCGCACGGGGGGCCGTATAAGAGGAAGGGTCAAGGCCTGAGAAAACATTTTCCATGCCAATAAGTTGCCCATGAGAGGCAGCCATAGTGAGAATTAAAGATCTTCAAATTGTGATGTGGCAGCTGGATGTTGTTAACTCTGCCCATCAAGGTCATGGCCAGTGGAGGACCTATCCGTGTACCCAGTCCATAGAACATTTAGTGCTGAACAGGAGCAATCCGTAGCTCACATGTCACGGGCAGGAGCAACACCAAGGGTAATACTGGCTAGTCTGCGACAGGCAGACCAATATTGCCTGGCAGTTGGGAAGGACATGTATAATGCACAACAAAAAGTGGGTACACCACAATTGTCGCCAACAATGAACAGTGAGTTATGCTGAATATCTTTTACTTAGGAGCGTCGCAATGCTTTAGACGGCCGCCGCCCCATTGAAGCTCTTTTTTGGGCCTCTTGAATGAGGAAAATGTTCATCACAAGGAAAATCGCGATTAATCCGGATGTTTATGCCGCTTGTGTATTGCACCCAAATCTGGTGTATCTGTGGCAAAATAATACACGTCTAATTCAATCTTTGTAATGGATTCTAATTAAAAGACCAACAGGTAAGTGTACATGGTACCACGATCAACTTCAAGTCCGATGTTTTTTAGCGTGCGCTGCGTACTGTTCAATCTCGTGTCAGATATTTATTCAATATTTTTCAATTAGATATAAAATGCCGTTATTGCACATTGTCGGGGTTACTCCACAAATCAGACAATATTACTTGCCTTTTGCTTTTTATCAGAAGAGTGCGAGAATGATTATGCATGGGCTTTAGATAAATTCAGGGGGCATGTGTTTGAGTCGCTCTTCACTTCGGTAAGTTTCAATTTTATTTTAGTATCCAGTCAGGTAATTAAATGCGTTGAAACTGTTCTTCTATTGGCAGCGTATTACTGTTATACTTGATCGTGAACTCTCGTTGATGACAGCTGTGCGTCGAATTCTTCCTTAAGCTGGATTAATTATATTCTTATGGCATATAAACAAGAACATCCTAGCAAAGACAAACGGTCATTTCAGTACCAAGGAGAATACGATGAGTTTGTCCAGAAGTGGGCACAGTTATGCTCAGCAAAAACAGAAGAAGAATATGGATCCACAATCGATGAAAGCATTCCTTAAGCCGTCTCGCGATATGTGGAGTCTACTTGACTGCTACACCGGGAACATTTTGGTGTGGCTTGGACGAGACGCAATGTCCATTTTGGTCACAATGTCACATCCAGGTTGGAAGGAAGTCACAGTTACTTAAAACAATGAATAACTGTTTCACCTCCGATATTCATGAAGTTTATTGGAAGATGGTTTTAGCTGGGGAGGCACAATATAGAGAGAAATTAGCATATGCATTGCCTTTGAAAGTATACAAATGATTGATAAATGTAGTCAGTACAAGAGAGTAGGTCATGATAGGTGGACATGTCCCCAATCCTTGTCTAGTGGATCTTTGGTATAGCAGAATTCATATATGCCCTAATTGGCAAACAATTAGAAACATGAAAGTTCTATGTAGAACGGTGTGTTTCGAGTGGCGCAGTGCGTAGGTGAAGAGATAGGTGTTTACGCGTCCGAACAGTTTCTCGACGCGAGGAAATTATATCAGACTTTTAAATTGGGAATGGGACATGATGGTGTACAAAAAGCAAAGTGGGAGTTTATATAGAAGCGGTCAGTTAGAAATCGGACCAATAAACTCATTACTTCCTGTCTATAACCTCTTACAAGGGTACAAAAAGAGGATGAGGGATGATCGATTGGGCAGGACGACATATTGACCTTGCCTCCACATGATCGACTGAAGGATTAGGGTGCAACAGTTTTCTTGACTGATTTCTGGAGCTAGGTTAGGTGAGCCAGCTGTGATTAACAAGCCATCGGATATAATCAATGGTGAAGTCCGGATGTCTGGGTCAAGTCAGTCAGGGGAAGAAGTGCTTAATGACCAGGTATGTGCAACAGACACCCAGATTAGGGGGGAGTATGAGTTCCCCAGGAGAGCAGGAGGTCACTTTAAGGCTCCTCATGCTGGTCGGGTCACAATCTAGCCAATCAGTTCGAAGATTGAACAATAGTTCACCAAGCTTCTTGAGCTGCCGGCCAGGGTTATTGACCAAGCGGAAGGTGGACCCAACCGGACTAAAGGAATCAGGTAATCGGGAAGCGGACAATGAACGGGAGAATGATTAAAAAATAGGGATGTACTGGATTGGGTGTGAAAAGGTGAAAAAGTGGTCAAACAAAATATTGAACGGACCAGATCGGGCTATGAGTCAGGTCCTTACTCACAGCTACTGGTGGTACTTATCGCGGAGCCGAGTCAGGGTGGCTAGATGGCTGATCATGGTATTGATTTCGATCATGCCGGGCGATGTCTTCTAGAGATTCGAGGAGGGAAGTTGTTTTTTGTCCGGATTGCATAATCCAGGATACCACGTGTCGTCCTCCGCGGATTCCACTTTCTTTTATATATTCCGGTTAGCATGGTGGAGAGAAATAAGTCTAAATCATATTGACCAGTTTTACTTCCATCCAGGACGGGTGCACCTAGGCGGACCCACGCCTCCGCTGCCCGATTACGTCGGCGTTTCCAACTGTCGTGATAGATCTTCAGTGCCGGGTCAGCTCCGGCCGAGATGTATAAGAAAAGGGTAGACTCCCAAATAGCCTGTTCATGGGCCTTGAATCTTCGATCCACCCCCCCCCCCGGAATTGGTGAACCACTGGCTGGACGGTAGCCCCATATCTGGTATATCGTTAGCTATCACTTCCCAAGGTTCCGAATCCATCAACTCCAATGGCACCTGCCTGTACCAGTCGGGACGCCAATTCGATTTTGGGGGGGCACTTAAAGTGATGGCGGGAATATCCAGAAAGCGGGTCTAGACAGAGAGTGAGCGCGAGGCGTATATCCTCTAACTGCTCAACCGACCAGGGCAGGATTCCCGACAGGTCAGTTTCACTGGAGTGGAGTCATGTCGTCGGGCCCTGGGCCCAGCTGCTGAGCGTCCTGATCGACCCGGTGCAAAACTTGGTTGGGAACCCGATCTCCAAATCCTGGTAGATGGCGTTTCGTGTTCCGTGTGGTCGAGAGGCAACTCTGGTCGGGGATTTCCTCTTCTATACCCTCCTCTATTATCTCTTCCGTCCCTCTTCCTCTTCATCTGCTTCTTCCTCCTCGACCTTCTTCGTGAGCTAATCGGTATTCTTGGGTCTGGTACGTCCTCCGTAGTAAGAGTGCGATTAGAGCTTGGGGGCGGTAAGGAAGGCTTGGCGGAGCTGAAAACCTCGGATCCAAAGCTAGCCGGTGGGAGAATCTGCGAATTGATCACTTGATCCGGGCCAAAGGGGAGTTATAGTAGCTGCCAGAGCTCAATATGGATCGCCGTGTAGCTGCACGGGATCAAGATAGAGCGGCACACACCTGCTAGTTGAGATAATCTTTGTCCTCATCTTCGTCATATTCAAGATCACTGTATGGATCTTCCAGCGGGGCCACCTTGAAGCTGGACGACGGGTCAGTCTTGGAGTCGGATGAGGGGGGGGGTAGTTTTTGAGCTGGACGGCGAATTAGTTTTCGGGTTTGATGGTAGTGGAATTCCGATGGAAGGGTCCTTGGTGGCCTTGTTTGGAGGGTTAGCTGAACCCGAGTCGTTATCTGCCTCGTCTAACCCACATAGACGTAGAGTAGCCAACGGTTATTTTCCCCGTTTCCGCCGTTTGGGGTTGGACGAGGACAGGTCGGAGTTATACGTTTGACTGGTTTCTTTTTCGTTTCCCGGAGGGAAAGCCTTGGAGATTTTGCGGCGGTTTAGGTCATTCGTGGCGTCCCACATCCTAGCCCTCGCCGAAGTAGCACCAACATTGGATAAGCCACCAGATGGCGAGGATTCAGCTGATCGATGAGGTCGAGTTAGATTTGCGGGGCCCGGTTGGCTGGCCGAAGACTTGGGGTCGCCAGACGAGATCTGAGACGTGCTTTCCATTTGTCCACCATACCTAAGATATATCAGATTGCCCCCCACACGCGACGGGGTCTGCGACACTGGAGCAATCCGGATCCGGGCCTCTTCAAATTGATCTTGCAGTTGACATTAAAGGGATCCGAAACGGTCTTCTTTATTCCGCAAGGCAGCGATTCTGTGGTCAGCCTGAGCCAGGTCGTCAGAGGCGTCGTCAAGCCATGTTCGAAATGTCTTAGTTCGACCCGCAGTCTCCCCCGACCGGAGAATGCATCCTGGATCTGCTGTTGGAGGGAATAAATGTGATGGAGAGCCTGGGAAAGAGACTCTCGCAGCTGATCCCGTCCGGTTTGTACTTCGGTCAACTTGCGGGAAACATGGCGGTACCTGCCTTGGAGATGTGACAGTTCTTGGGGGTTTTGCGATACCGCGGCGGACAGATCTTTCAGCTGCTTTAGCGGCCTGATTGCAAGAAAAATGTAGGCAGTGTGGACAGTAAGTAACGGAATAGCAAGACGGAAAACGGTTTGGCACAACTACACTGAAGCTTATAGCGGAGAACTAACGCCTGAATAGCCGTTTGAAGAAGTTTGACGGCGTCAACCAGTATGCGGAGGCGGTTGCGCTCCTGCGTTAGGCTCACGACTTGAGCTTCCAGGCCGGCTATCTGGCCGCGAAGGTCAGGTTCCGAAAACGAACTTCGGACAGCGGCTTTGTCTGTCCGGCGGTTAGCCAGGTCGACAGCCTGGATCATATCCATCTGGACTTGCTTCAGGCTAGCCCCTCCATTAGTCAAGGCGTCCACCCGAGTTTTTAGCTCCGCTACTTCGGAAGTGTCGGATTGCGTAGTAACTTGATGGAGTTCGTCAGTTAGCTGCACGGAGGCGTGCTATCTCGCTCCGAGCCGTCTGATGATCATTTCTTAATTTCTATAGCTGGGCGTGATATGATCCAGCCGCCGGTGGAAGATTAAGCAATTCAATTGCAGAATCTTACTGTTATCGTAGCTGGACGAAATATCAGCTTGCATAATAGACTTCGACCACGCCAGGTTATCTCTATCCGTACATACTTGATCAAAAAGGCGATGGGTTGTGTTGACATCGGCCGGGGCAGTACCAGATCGGGCACGTCCGAAGAGGTGGAGGGAGCATTCATGATCTCCGGTATGCTATCTCACGAAAGATCAGCTTGCACAAAAACTTGGACCTCGCCAGGTTATCTCTATCCGTATATGCTTGATCGAAAAGACGATGGGTTGTGTTGACATCGGCCGGGTCAGTGCCAGATCGGGCACGCGTGAATGAAAGATCAGCTTGCATAAAAGACCTGAACCGCGCCAGGTTATCTCTATCCGCATATACTTGATCAAAAAAGGCGATGAGTTGTGTTCACACCGGCCGGGGTAGTACCAGATCGGGCACGTCCGAAGAGGTGGAGATAGCGTTCATGACGGATCGTCGCCGACCTGGATGACTCGGCAGGTATTGTTGGGGCGGATGAGCAGAACTGAAAGTGCGTCAAAACGGTTAGAGGACGGGCAGTCTGGGTCTTGAGGCTGGCCCATGGACCAGCCCGACCAGGTCATTGAAAGTGGACGGAAGACTCACCGAATCGAGGCATGTGCTTAAGGTGGACTATTGAAAATTAAGTCGGGCGGGATGTGGAATTCACCTGACCAGGGCCTGATCTCTGATTAGGCCAAATTGCCGGCCAGAGTGACTACTCTAAGTCAGTCACTAAGTCGGACGATGGCTGTGAAGGGCATACTGAGGAACTCAGTGATGCTGGACCGGCACATGGATGTGGAATGAAGGCAAGAAAACATGCGGACTAACAAGGAGTGTGGAAGCGAAGTTGGGTCAGGTTTTAGTCGTGCTGTTCGGGATGGACCGGCGGTATCGAGCTGTTCTAAAAAGCTGGCCGATGGTAAGTGCAGGCTGTAACAGGCTAGCTCTTACAGGCACACACTATTAAATTGCAAGTGAGGAAGCGTGCAATTGGTCAGAACAAAATGGAATTTGGTTCTGTATAGTTTAAGCAAAATAAACTTTAGAGGAGACTAATTAATTAAATCAAATAGCCCCTTAGATATATATGAATATATATCTAAGCCACGTGTCTAGAAGAAGGTAAGTTTAAGAGTGAATATATTTATGAATGGTTAAGAGCTAACTAGTATAATTAGATCTAGACTAATCATAGTAACATGTAATGTAAAACTGATCTAATGATATCCTTATTATTAGATCTCTTGTTAGATTCGATAATTATATCAGAATCTGTTCTCAGGGTGGATTATAACAACTTATAATCCAATATTCGCATTTCAGACAGTAAGTCTGAAATTGAACTGTGATATTTCAACTTAAATATCACTTATGTAATGGCACCCCATTACATCACCCCCCACTCAAGGTGGTTGGCCAATAATATAACGTAATATTGGCCAATCGAATGGTGGCACTTGTTGGTCATAACGATATTCTGTTATAACCCATTAACGACCATAAGAACTAATGGTCGGGAAACGCGGCGGCGCTCTTAAGGGCGCTACCGATACTGCTAACGCAGCTTCCACCTCTGCATCACGTGCAGAGGTGCCAACATCGCATGCCGACGCTACTAATGTAGCGTCGAAGAGTAAGCCGAGAGACCCATTGTCTCTCGTAGTAGACGCTGCAGAAGCAGTGTCTAAAAGAGGGCGAGACGCTGTTGCGGCATCTTTTGCACTTTCACCTGCCGTCGGGCGGGTGGCGAAGAAGTGTAATCCTGTCTTCGGAGAGTCATCTGACTCCGAAGAAGAGGGTGAGGACGTCACTGTCCTCCGCAATGAATCTAGCGAGCGTAAGTTTGCTAGAATTTAAGTGATGGCGAGGTGGATTCTGACGCTGTTGTTTACGACAGCGACAATTCCATTATACGGTGGCATGAGGAGCGTAGAGCTCCTCCTGGTCCTCGTCACTCGCCTGGTCGTGACGACGACTTCGGGACGGCAATGGTGCTCCACCAGCCAAGAAACAACGTCAAGAAGCGGCTTACGCTGCTTCTGATTCGTCATGTCGTACGGAACCACATGTTCCGTACAAAGTGGGGTTTTGGACCCCAGCATGGACGTTAGTGACCGAAAGTGGCGGGCACACCAAGCACGATTGTCAATACCCGTTGTTTGACATCAACGCGTTTGACGATTCCGAAGACCTTCAAAATCGCCACTTAGATAGGTGTACCGACGATAGACGTATGTACTTTATCGACCTTTTCTTTCAGGCTCGTTACTATACGAACCGGAAAGGGTCGCGCAAGGACAGGGACGATAAAGACGCCCTGACGCAAAGTTGGAATGCCTTTGTTGAAATCTACAACAAAGGTCCCGACGATTATGTAAGCGAGTTCACTAAACCGCGAGCATTTTTTATAGCACTCACGCTCAGGTAAAATGGAGTTTATCCATTTTACTGCACAAAGAAGGGAATTCCTTGCGGAGTTCCTTCTCACTTAGTTTGCCCTTGTTGTGCCGAAAGAGTTCCTTGTCTTACCGAAAGGAGCTACGAGGTACCGAGGTTACTCGGTACCCCTAGTGTTAAGAGCCTCATTGATGCTCTTAATGCATCAGCACCTAGTGCTGATGCTTTGCAGCCATCAACACCTAGTGTTGATGCTTCTTACGAGTTTGAGGAAAAGTTTCCTTCTCAAACTCTTGCAGGAGGTCAGGGGCATCCGCCCTTAGCACCTCAATCGGTTCCCAAGAGTCAAACTCTTGGGAATACCCCAACCAGAGTACCAAGTACTCGGTATGCTGCCCCTTCTTATAGGGAAACGAGCGCTTCGCAATCAAGCGCTCGAGAATATAACGCTTATTCCCGTGATTATCAATCAGGGGCGGCGGGGGTTGGTAATTCCCTCGGTGTTGTTGTTGCGGAGCATGGTTCGCAGCTCCGCAAGCTCGAGAGGCATTGTAACGGGCTGAGCGCCGATATGGCGCACACGATGAGGACGTTCCGTTCTCATCGCGATGAGATTCGTGACATATTGAGCGCTCATCTCGCCCTGCAGCAGAAGAATGATCTTCTGCTGGTCGATCTCCATCGACTAAAGTCGGAGATAGAAACTCTCCGAGCTTCCCACAATCGGTTGGAAACCGATTACAAGTCTCTCTTGGGAGACTTGAAGAAGCACGGCATCCGCCGTGGGGATGCGTCTTGTCCGAAGACGTAGACGATTGGTACGGCTTGAGCCTCCCAACGTAAAACGTTGGGTGTAGGCGCATGGCTGCGGGAATGTCTAGTGTATAGGCATTTCCCTTTACGCTTTGGACCTTAAAAACTCCAATGAACTTAGGGAGAAACTTCCGTGTAGGGAAGTTGCTAATTCCATGTGTAGACAAATTAGTTGTAGATAACAACACTAATTCACCGTTTTGAAAGGAATTTGAATTTTTCCTTCCATTTCTGTCTGCATTCTGCTTCTGCTTATCAAAAGCAGAAGCAATTAATCTTTCACGTAGCGTATTACAGTTTGGCGCTGTAATACGAATTCATCTACTGCTTTATTAGCAGTGGATGGGCTGTATTCATTGTCTGCAGCCATCGCTGCAGACACATATTCTGCGTAAGCAGCTTCAGTATCTGAAGCTGCTTGAGTTTCTACCAGGTTAACTGTAGAAGACTCGTCAGTCTCTTCGCAAGTTGAGGCTGCAACTTGCGAATCGACTCGCTCAAAATTTGAGCGGGTCCCTTCCCACTTAGATTTGGCGTACCGCCAAGTAAAGCTGGGGTTCGTGGATGCCTTAAGGCATTCACGTAGAACGGTGTATGCTTAGTAGAGCATGCCCGGAGTTTTTATATTGCAAACTCAGTGAGTGGCAAATATCACTCCACGCTTCGAAGGATGCCGTGATGGACGCAGCATGTCTCTGAGAACCGGTTAGTTGCGTTCAGTTTGCCATCCGTTTCCGGGTGGTCCAGTTACTCTTCAACTGCGGCGCCCACAACAGAGAACGTTTCTTGCCAGAAACTTCCCTGTAAATCTCGGATTCGATCCGAATTTTGTTTTCCGCATTCCGTGTAAACGGAATACCGTGTCAACGAATATCCGCGCTGTTTGGCAGCGCGGTGACATTCGCTGACACTTGCCAGCAAGATGAACCATCTTGCTGAAGCGGTCCACAAAGACCACTATTCCTGTCTTCCGACTGTGATCAGCCGGAAAACCAAAGATGAAGTCCATGGAAATGGACTTCCAACACTCTGTCGGAACCGGCGGAGATTGGAGGGAAACCTGCGCAGGGTGCGCAGGCTTGACGCGCTGGCAAATATCGCAATCGCGTGCGAGAGAAGCATATATCTTCTCTCGACCTTGATGCTCTCGGTACTCAAACAATATTTGAAGTTTGAGATCATCGTCGTTTGAAACGACGATGCGACTTACATCATCTTGATCTAAACCAGGAAAAATGAACTTGATAGCGGACACGCTATCACGACGCCCCGGTTACGAGACGAAACCGTCCGTAACGGAGGCAATCAGTGCAAATGCAATACGTTGCACTGCTCTGTCGTCGCCACTCGTACGACAGGTACGTCAAGCGTACGATACAGACGAGGAAACTCGTCTGCTGATTGATTACCTCAGTAATCAATCTGATCGGAAGCGCGAAGATTTTCCAGAAGTCCTTCGCGCTTGTGTGCATCGTTATCGATTGCACGATTATTCAGCAAAGAATGACAGCCAACGTGCCACTCTTTGAGAGATGTGTGGTGAATTCACGGCCGTGCGTAACGACGCATGGTCCATGTAAACCACAAACGGTCTATCTCCTAAGAGATAGATACGAAACTTTGCCGGTGCATACTTCATGGCAAGGAGTTCCTTGTCATGCACTGGATAAGTGCGCTCGGCTGAGCACAACTAGCAGGATTGATAGAAGATTATGCGATCACGATCATCGTGATCGCGCTGCATCAAGGCACAGCCGATTGCGAAATCGCTCACGTCGCAAACGACGAGAAACGGTCGCTCGTTATCGGCTATTGCCAAAACGGGAGCTTCAGTCAAGCTACGCTTGACTGCATCAAATACATCTTGGCACTGGGTATCCCAGTGCCATTCGACATCTTTCTTAAGTAATTGAGAAAGAGGTCGAATTAAACCGGCATAATTGCACGAGTATTTGTGCAAGTATGTCGCCAACCCAAGGAACTTTCGAAGTTCCTTGACGTTGTTTGGCGTAGGCCATTCAACGATCACCCTGATCTTTTCCGGATCAGGGCGCACTCCGTTCTTGCCTACAAAGCAGCCAAGAACGGGTATCTCAGGTGCACCAAAGGTGCACTTCTTCAAGTTTGCATAGAGCTTGTGCTTGCGCATAAGCTCTAACACCTGACGTAGATGTTCTTTATGAACATCTACATCAGTCTTACCATGTTTATCCTTACTATGGATGAACACATCGTTAAAATAGCTCGGTGCGAATTCTCGCACCGGGCGCAATAGATGCGTGACGCATCTATTGAAGGTGGCAGGGGCATTTCGAAGCCCCTGCGGCATTACAAGCCCTCCCAAAGCATGCCGCTTGGGGTGCTTACCGTCGTGAGAGGGATATCCTTCTCACGCATGAGGATTTGGTAGAACCCATCCCTCAAATCGAGAGCACTGAACACGGTGCTCCCGCACATTCCATCTGTGATGACATCCTTCCGCAGTACCGGCGTCTGCGCCGGTACCGTGGCTGCGTTCAGCTTATTGAAAGCATGAACGATTCTCCACCCACCAGTGGATTTCTTCACACAGAAGGTGGGACTGGAGTGCGGTGAGGTAGACTCCCGCACATGTCCCGCCTTACGACGAGTTTCAAAGAACTCGTCGATTGCTTTGACTTGGTCACGCGGCAATGGCCATTGCCGCGTGACACAGTACTTCGTGCCAGGCACGAGATCAATCTCGTGCCTAGTTCCCTTATCTTTAGGGAGCTCACAAGGTACTTCTTCTGGGAATACGTCAGCGTATTCCCAAAGTACCTCGTACTACGGAGAAGTCGCCTTAAGCGACTCCCAGCTCTGCGCTTCAAAGCGCTGAACTTTGGTTTTCTCATTGGGAACGGGTTCGTTTCCAATGCCTTCTAATTGTAAAGTGGATATTCGTTCACGAATATCCACAACCTCATCTGTTGCGACAATGACGCAGATCTGGTCGATCTGATCATTTCGCAAGTTCTTTACGAACTTCTTCCAGCTCAGGGCTGGACGGGCCATTACCTCTGAACTTAAGTTCGGGGGAGTTGTCAAGTGTGAGAGACTGGGTAGCTAATCCAGTCTCTGTCTGCGTCAAGACGTTTATCATCTCGGCGGACACAACTGCAAGATCAGACGCACTCGTCTGATCTGTTGCCTAATCCGTTGCACGGTGATTATCATTCGTGCACAAGGCATCCCCTAAATGGTGACCACTGTCTACCATGGTGTTCGTGCACTCACGACTGCTCTCAGTTGTGAGCTCTTCATTCTCGACACGGAAGTTACTTACATCCGTGTCGGTTTCATTATTTTCACGGTGGGTGTTTCCCACCGTGGGTAAATTCTCTATACCACGACCGTCATTGGTCGTAGTAGTAACTTCAACACGGGAGTGTTCTTCACCCGTGTTGCACACATTACTGACACGCAACGACTCGTTCGGCGCGTGTGTAAGTCCCTCTGGACTTTGATCAGCGGGTGTACCATCCGCTGATCTAGTCGGATCAGACATGGTGGTGCCATCGCTACCCACCAGACGGTCTGACTCTGCGGTTGTATCATTAGATACAGCCGGATTACTCACAACGTGATCAGATCCTGTGAGACCGCCGCAGTCGATCGACAGGTTAACCCAGTCGTTCGTTGGTTGATGCTTGGACATCCAAGGGATGCCCAAGATTACATCGAACTTGTCGTCAAGATCGAGGACGATGTATTCGCCCTCGAACGACAGTTCGTCTAACTCGAAGCGTGTGCGAATCACACGCTTTGGTATAGTCACGGTTGCACCTGTTGCTAACCGGACTGACAACATGCTTCGTGGGGATTCAATCTCCACGAAGTTCAACGACGTTAGAACCTCAGTTCTAACGAAATTGTTTGACGCTCCTGTGTCAAACAGAGCACGCATGGAGACATCGTTTCCATGCGGCTTAACCTCCAGGGTGATGAGAGGTTTCTCTTCACCCTGCACATGCTGACAGGACATAGTCCCGTCTTCTCTGGGGCTATTATCCTCACATGCACGATGTCGGCATGTGAGATAACCCGTCCAGTAGGGCGCCCCGCCCCTACTGGTTGTTGACGTTTTTTGCATCAACAGAGGGTTGCCCCTGTTGATGACGCCGACCAGCGGACTGTCCACTGACTGCGTGGCGCCGGCCGCGGCGCC
>MIQA02007800.1:0-28286 GCA_001887855.2 Sclerospora graminicola | reverse complement strand
TCTCTACTACGGTGTCACCTCTCGACTCTCGAGTCGAAAGACTTGAAAGCGAGTGGACCTCAGTGAAACAATGTCAAGTACGACTAGACAATCAACTAAAGGCACTCAATTGTCAGCTTCAATGCAAAGCTGAGCGTCAAGAGGTAGCAACTCTCGAGCTTGGCGCGAAAACGTGGGTGCAAGAGCTACGAACGGAGCTTTGCAGTGAACTTGCTAGTGCTCAAGTGGTGCAATCTTTGCAAACCGAGCAGACCGAAGTGCATAAGCGGCTGGAAATGATGGATACTCGTTTAACAAGTAAAATGGAAAAGGTAGAGAGCCTCCATTTATCTGTTGAAAACTTACTTGTCCCTCTTGACATGTTGTTGGCTCTTTTCCTTTTGCTAGTCGGAGGCTGCACGACTCGATGGCGTCTTGGCCCAGATTCAAACGTTTCGTCCAGTAGTTACCGAGCTCTCGAGTCAGCTCAAGAACGTCCACGTGCAGCAAATGGAGTTCCAGTCTTCGATTGATACTCTCAAGTTGGAACGAGAGGCTTCTCAAGTCAAGTTCAGTGAAATTCAACAAGAAACAAAGAAATTGCAGCAACTACTGGACACTTTAACCGAAAACCATCAGACTCGTCTACTCCCTCAACTCCAAAGTCTCGACGAGACGTCGAAACACTTGGAACAAGCTCTAAATGAAGTCCAAACGACGGCTGACAGTAGTAAAGCCGAGTTATGTGTGCTTTCCGCCACGTTACGCTCCAAATGCGGCTCCTTTTTCACGCAACTTCAGCAACAACATCGCCATTTTGAGGTTCGTGAAAGAGTTTTTTGAAAGCAAACAAATTTTCTGTCCTCACATTGTTGACGTAGCATAGGATTCAGGAAAAGGCTTCACATGTTGAAACTCAAGCCCAGTTGGCAGAATTAAGCCGCCAAGTTCAAGTAAAAGCTTCCGAGACAGCTCATAAAGCTTTATCCTCCAGTGTGAAAAATCTACGAGCACATTGTGAGAAACTCCAAGCACATGTCGAGTTGAGTACGCGCTTTTTGGACTGGTTTGCGCGTCGTGGCGAAGCGTACGAGCACAATTTGGAGCTCGTGGAAACGCACTTGGGTCGACTAGCTCAAGCTTCCGATCCTCAGACTCGTGATCCGTTTGGAGAACAGGTTCGGTTTCCTCGCTCATCGTGACAACATTATCGACTTGAAGAGCGCGCCATTTGTTTTCTCGCGTGCTCGAGTTAATAATAAGGCTGTATCTGACTCGTTTTGTTGGCTTCATCAATGGAAAAGGACGCTGTGGCGGAGCTTGCACACTCGATCGCAACGCTTTCGGAAGTTTCTGAGTAGTTACCAATCCCAATCCAGTGACGGGCTTGTTGTTGGTTGACTTTAGCGCCGTCATCAGCATAATTCAATCTGGAGGGTGATTAGCTGCGTTTTCATGCTCTTGATCATGCTGTTCGCTGGAAGACACTTTGTTAACACCAGGATAGAGAGACGAATCATCGTTTTTTGATTACAGGTCGAAAGTTAGAAGACGAAAATGGAGATTGGGGATTGTTGATGGACGATATGTGAGCGTGTCTGGGTGACAAATAAGTGGACATTAGCTCGTCATCCTCACGAAAAATTTGTTCTCTTGGCTGTCATTGCTGGCGTCTCTGACCGATTGCTGTCGTAAAAGGATACGAAGTTGCTTTTGTTCCACTTTGTACAGCAGTTGTATCTAATCCTTTTCGCTTGATAGTGACGTTCAACTAACCAGACAGTGCTGCCACACAGCTTATCCATTGCTTCAACACGTGGTTTTTTGCCTAATTGAGTTTGTAAAACAAGTGCGTCACGTCGATGTATGGAAACATGGGGTGAAAATGACGAAGCGGATCACTGGCAAACAAAATTCAAATTCCAAAGTGATTTCTACAACAGTTTCTAGCCGTTGAGAATGGATCAAGTCTTGGCTTTAGATGGCAGCATTTCGAAAGCAGTGAAAGCGGAATCATGCGGTACTGATGGTCTATGCGTAATGGAAAATGGGAATTAGGATTACACGATCGAATTGAGTCTCGAATTCTATCTCCACGTCTTCCTCTTTTAACCATGAGGAGTTTTCCGAGAGGGTGGCTACTGAATTCTCGGTGTCAGGACTTTGAGACGGACTCGTCAGGAAATCCACCACAGTTCCCTACTGATGTTGATTAAATCGTGGGTTTCTAGCGTCGAGATCAAAGCAGGTACAACTCGTTCAAATACGATACAATATCGACGTTATCTCCATCTAACGATCCCACTGCTTTCTGTTCAACGTCTTGCCGTCGTGCCATTTCAGAAATTGGTAACTACTTTCGATAGGCAATGTGTAGGCCGAGGAATTTGCACTAGATAACCTGGCTCATAATTACGGGAAAGGAGACAAAAGCCAGCTGGTGACTATCGTATAATTCCGATTTAGACGTGTATCTGGAGAATAAACTCCATGTACAATTCACAATTCATTCTTTACCTCAGTAGGATCAAATACTGTACATTTCTAACATTTTCGTTCGAAATTGATCGCATCTGCGATTCACCGGCTGTTGCAATTGGTTGTACCATAACCTTCATCCTGTTGCCTCCTTTACCAATAGATAAAAATCTCTCATTGAATACGGAATAGCATCTCGAACGATCAAGTAACTTACATTTGGTATCGCTACTTGCTTGTCTGATACTAAATATAAGCGATGAATTAGGTGACTACTACTTATTAATAACAATTGCTTTTTCTCTTTTAATTAATAAATAACTGTACCTTATCCACCCCAATCCGAAACGTTTTTTGTATGACGCTCCCGTCACCTCGTTTGCACGCGCGTGCTGTCGATCTCCACAAGCGCGACGCTATAACTCCAACTCTTCTGAATTCTCCTCGGAGTGCTCGTCGTGTCAGCATTGTAGCTCTCTTTTCCATCATTGCCCTGGATGCCATGGGCTTTGTCGTTTGGAGTATCTATCTAAGCGACTCGTTTAGTGTCATGGTCTTAAATTCTGACAATGACGAGACTATTACTCGACAACCAAGTCTACAATTGAATCAGCGTCCAATGCAAAGACAAGTAGCACAACATCATCAATCAGAGCACAAGTGGATGGAAGAGCTAGTCGAATCAAGTAGTAGACCTCCCGAGTTGCGTTGTATTGGGTGGCAACATGTCGAGACTTGCACCCTTGAAGCAAACCAAATGCCCGCAAGAAATCGGGGATGTGACCAGTTTGTACGTGGAGGTGTGGGTGGCTATTGTTTAATGGAAATCGAAGCTACAGGACAAGCGATTCAAGTGATGCATACGACTTGCGAGACCCTCCTTCCAAGTATCATGCTAAGTTGTCGTCATGCTGTAGATTTTGTCGATTTTCAATGGCAAGTGGCAAAATTGGCGTCGATCATTGAAAAAGAGTCTGCAAGTGAGGACAAAAGACAAATGATAGCTCCAGTGTCTCGTCAACAGAGTCAGGGCATTCTAATGGTCGTCTACCCCAAGCTACTGGTGAGCGCATACGCTTCGATTCGAGCCTTGCGGGCGACGAATTGTACGCTACCAGTCGAGTTATGGTACCTCGAGTCGGAAATGCGTCGTACAAATGGGACTTCATTGCTAGATGATATTCCAAAGAAGCTCCAAGACGAGTATGGACCATTGACATTGCACTCGATCAAAGACCCTCGCGTCGCTGGTTTCAACTCGAAGATATACGCAATTACGCATACGAAACTAGAGCACGTGCTGTTCCTGGATGCTGATAATGTGGTCGTGAACGATCCGAGCTATCTGTTCAATTCACACGCGTTTCTCGAGACAGGTGCCATCTTTTGGCCCGATTTTTGGCATCCAGCTCATACGATCTTTAATGTCCATGAAAACTCGCTGCTCTGGGAACTGCTCGAGATGCCATTCACGGATATGTTTGAGCAGGAAAGTGGTCAACTCTTGATTGATAAGACGCGAAGCTCAGCGGCCTTGCGAATGCTATCGCTCTTTGCTTTCCATGATCCGAATCTATTTGCACGGTACAAGCTCGTGCATGGGGATAAAGATTTTTTTCGTCTTGCGTGGTTAAAAACCAAGACGTCGTTTCACATGGTTCCGACCCCTCCAGCCATGGCAGGCACAGTGCGAGAGACAAAGTTCTGTGGCATGTCCATGGTCCAGTTTGATACAAAGGGGGACGTCCTTTTCCTCCATCGCAATGCAAAGAAGCTAACGGGCGGTCTCGGTCCAAAGCAGAAGCCTGACAAACGGATATGGACGCATTTGCAGCAATTCCAGTACGACGCAGCGACGTCCAAGTCGAGTGGGCTAGTGAATGAAACGGGATCGAGTGACAGCTCTCGTGTGTCGATGGATCACTTGAATGTGTCCTATGAATTGCTACGACAGAACTACTCGATCAACATTTTCAACGGTGCGCCAGAGTTTGAAAAGACCCAGTGGTGCTACGGCCGATCGACGGTCACAGCTCCAACCTTTAAGACGATCGCATGGGAAGACACTGCATTTCCTACGGTGGAGCAATCGCTCTTAGAATATGCAAACGAAGCAGCGTCACTGCTTTCAGCGCTTGCAGCTGACCAGATTGTTCAAAGTGACTGACATTTTTTTAGCCTAGAATATTTATTAATACTGACTGTTGTACTCAGGGATAGGAAAAATTTAATTATATTGATTAATATAGGAAAAATTTAATTACCGGTATATTGATTGCCCCATGAAAAATGTAGCAATTAATAATTGCAATTCTCAGAAATTAGGGCCGTTCTTATAAAATGTCCCGGGACGGGACCCCGGGACGGTCCCATATCCCGAAAATAAGAATCGATCTCCGGACAAGGATATATCCCGTTTTTTGTATTTAATGTGTACCAGTATTTGACGTGAAACTATACACGTAGCATTACTGTAAGAGAACCATCCATTTTGTTCACAAATAAAAAATTAACGGCAATAACTGTCACTACGTGAGATAGCGCAGTCTTTTCTATAAGAAACAATAAAGTTTTAGGCATAAGAGTAGAAGCAAATTTATTCTGCCGTTCTTACAAAATGTCCCGAGGTCCCGGGACGAAATAAATGACAACGGTTGGCTCAGACAACTGGGGTTAGGTCACGTCGGGACGGCATCGGTCCCGGCCATTTTGGGACGTTGGGGTTGAATGCGTCTCATTATACTTACAACCCAATCAAGTTGGTTCGACTTTGGGTTTTTGTCCACGGTGGGACTCGAACCAGCAATCTCCCGGTCCCGGGGGCAGGGCCTTAACCACTGCACCAACCGGGGTCGGTCATTTTGGGACGTTGGGACTGGGACGGGCTCAGCCCATCAAAATTACAAATCAGTCACTCTTCAGTGTCTACTTAACCGGACTGAAACTTTGTTTTTTACGGTCTTACTGGACGAAGGCTCCCCTGAGGGCCAATTATTCCGATATCAATGGCTGATCTTGGCCATAGATTAAAGGAGGGAGGGCCAGAATAAGCGAGGTGACCTTGCTTTTAATTGAATTTGCTGGACAGTGAGCCAGCCGATTAGAGTGTGATTACAATGGACCTATCATCATACGAGACAGAGGTTGCGGCAATAAGAGCCAACACTGTAGCACCAAAATCCCGTAACGTCTACATGAACTCAACGCAAAAGTTCTTGCAATAGCTCTTCATGAACAAGCAACATCTGCTCACCGAGCAGTTCGTGGACGCTCTTCGGCAGCTCCAACAAACGGGCTTATCTTTGGATGGCTCAGTAAGGAAGGTCCTGGCCAGCAGTGCAGAGTTACCGCCTATTAAGTTTGATGACATAACAGCTAAGGACGTTATGACGTGGATAGTCTCGCTGACTAAAAAAATGGAGGGCGACCACGATACTCAACGTTTAACTCTCATCGGGCTGCCTTCTTCAACCTCTTCCGCGACCATAGCCGGGCTATGTCTAGAACGTTGGAAACCGAGTTGCAAAACCATTACCGAGGACTGAGCGCCGTACGGCAGCGGCTATCAGCGCGGGGGATGGCAGATGTAAAGTTGGCAAAGACCCCTTGCCGTTCCCTCTATTCAAGTTCTTGGCATCGGCTATGCTTAAGATATCTTCTCGAGAATATATTTTCGCCCGCACCTTTCTCATCTTATGCTGAAATTTGATGTCCCGTGCTGGTAACGCCTTCTCTGTGTGCTTTGAGCACATGGAGTTCTCGGAAGACGCTCTAAAGATCTACTTTGCTCATATGAAGAATGATCAGATGGGAGAACGACCTCGAGATGCCAGACATGTCTATGCGAACTAATTGATGCCAGATGAATGTCCGATTCTTGCTCTTGGCGTGTATTGGCTGTGCTTCCCCTTTGTAAGGAATAAAAAAGCTGGTTCCTGGTAACAGCCAATATGATCGTTTCAGGAAGATTCTTCAACGATGTTTAGAGCTACCAGAAGTGGAAGGTGATAAAGGGAGAAGTGCTATAGTGGCGAAAGATCTTGGACCCCATTCAGTCAGAAAAGGAGCCGCAACATACGCCTCATCAGGTTCCACTGCTTGCCCGTCGTCTACTGCAATACATCTTCGCGATGGATGGGCTTTAGGAGGAGTTCAAGACACTTACCTCAGATACGAAGGCGCAGGAGACATGTACGTTAGAAGAACAGTCTGTGGTTTGCCCTCGGATAGGCCAAATTTTGCTCTGCTGCCTCCCCGCTTCAAAATTTGCAGTACGGAAACCATGAATCGCGCCTTGGATCTCTGCTTTCCCGGCTTGCCACCAACCCTTCGCCTTGTTGCCGAGCATGCTCTCGCATCAGTTATTCTTCACAGAGAGTATCTTAGGAGTACTGCTCCTGCAGGTCACCCACTTCTAAAGACTCTTCCGTTCAGAGGAGATGCGGACATAATCCGCCAGCTCCAAGATTGTGTAGTCTGCACGCTCCCCGCCACAGAAGAAAGACTTCGGGCGACCGGTGTCCCGCCGCATGTCTCAATGATGCATGCCTTCGGCACTGTTTCCTCCAAAGTAGATGAGGGCATACGGATGCAATATGTACATGCAACCAACATTGTTTCTCAGATAGTTACAAGGCTTGTTCGTGAGCTCGAAGATCGAGCTATTGGGGCAGGCACCGTCACAACCGACGGACTGAAAGGGACTCTGATGGAGTGCCTCAGGACAAGCATCATGATGATAGGAAGGCAAGTAATGCAAAACGTTGATGCTGATGCTGCAGAGGAGAATGTGCGACTGCCAGAAAGAAATACAGACCAGCCCACAATCATCAAGAGAGTGAGAATATTCATGGCCGCGACGTGTTCTTCTGGGGAGGCAAGCTTCATTTATTCCCTAAGAAGTTTGACCTTCCACGTGGCCCAGTTTCTCTGGCATGGCAGCAGTGGTGTTGTGGCGATGCTGATCAGATTCTGCCTCCACTTAAATGATTGCAGCCAACCGATCTGCAAGCAAAGAACGCAAGAAAGAGGCTGTCGGACCTGAAATTTCTTATGAATATCATCGAAAGTAAAGCTAGGGAATGAAGCCAAGACTCAACATTATGGAGGCTATTGAGATATTCGAAGCATGTAAAGACGAGGTTGAGGTATCAGAGACATCATTGAAGAACAGAAAGAGGCGTACTAGCCAACTATCTTGATTCACAGTTGCAACTCTCAAGCGAAAGAAGGCGTAGTAACAGCAATTCTTCTCCTCACGATGCTGCCTCAACGCTTGCATCAACTCTAACATAATCGAGTTAAGATAATTGAAAGATCATACTTATTGGGGCAAAACATACAGAAGAGATGCACTGTAACCTGCTGGAGCTCTAACCTATTCTATTAAAAAAATAACATAGCTGCCTTCTTCTGTTTGGCGTGGTGGTGAGTTGTCATCAATCATCATCAACAAGAAGATGACCTTTCGTGTGTAGAATGTTAACTATGGACTATGTCAGCCAATCAGATCGAAGCTTTCCTGCCTTGGCCAATCATATGTCTTGACTACTCTACTTCACTATGGCCCAGTAACTTCCTGCTACGGATAATTAGTAAAAGGGCGCCCCCACAACATAGAGTCACCCCCAATATACAGTAAAATCTATGATAGGTTCGAAAACGGTACACTGTGCCAGTTCCTAATTATTTAAGAACGATAGGTAAGCACCTCCGATTAACGATAATTTTATCGCAATTGACTTGACTGTGTATAGCGCGCACAATTTTATTCTTGTTTGCGTGAATGTTTGCGTGAACGTAGGGCTACTACTACTGTACCAGTACGTAAAAAAATATTTAATACAGCCCCAAAGTTATGAAATGTTCGGTAGCCTGCATGTACTTTAGAAATTCCTTGTTGAATTTTGTAATAGATATCATAAAAGATGCAGCAGACACCACCAAAGTGCTACAATTTCCACTACTTCGACTCAAATATCTTGGCCATTTACTTAATTTGCTTGGCTATTTCTCAAAGAGGCCGAGTGACCCATTTATTTTCTTTTCGTCATTAACATATGACGTAGCAGGTCGTTTTTTTCTTTCTGTCTTTCATTGATGGCATGTCCAGATATCCCACTATCAACGATTTGGGCTCTTTCGGTTCTGTCAAATAAGGTGAAGTATTCATTTTCCCAGAACTGTCACATAAAAAAATTCGAGTACTCATCTCCAAATCTTCGCGTCGAAGTTTTAGCACTCGCGTCAACTCCATTTCTTTATGCCTTCCCCACGTCATGATTACATCGATGCGTACTCAGCTATCACTGTCGTTTTCCAAGACTTTACTTCGTTTTCTATAGCTCGTTAGAAAAATCTATGCAGGTTAGGCAGCGGATATATGTAGTAACTTAAGAGGCATCTCCTGTCCTATGATGGCACAGTGTACCATTTTCAAACCTATCATGGGTTTTACTGTATATTGGGGGTGAGTCTATGGTTTTGGGGGTGATTATAGAGGCGCCCTTAGTAAAACGATGCAATTTACGATTGCAATTGCTGCTTCACGATCAATCAATCATTGGAATTGGACCAATGATTGCGCAATTATTGAGGCCAAGCCGACCCAACCACGGGCTACAAAAGAAGTCAATTCAATTGGAAGCTTAAGTTCTTGACGTAAGGTTCGGTACTCATAAGTCCGCCTGCGATCGTACCGTACCCTCATACCGTAAGACATCACTCAAAGAGCTCTGCAGTCAGTAGGGTCAGATCAAAGGTTAGGTAAAGGGATCATTCTCTGGTGAGACACGGTGTCAGTTAGAACAAACAATACATCTAAAAAGTCTAAATCCTACAACGAGGTCTCGAAGTAGTCCACGATTCTTGTATCAGTCGCCGCTGTTCATTTTCTTCTTCACCCCATCCTCGTCACCTGCGTTCATCGCCTTAGCGACTGTCACGGTGTTCCACAAGTGACGATTGAACTTTAGGAAAAAAGGTGCTTCAAACACATCTGGAGAAAGACGATTGCGGACATCTGTCAAGATATTCTTAGCGTGACTGAAGATTCTCTCGACTGCAGCGGAAGATGAGGGTATGAAGCGCAGATCAATGTAGTCCACATCGGCTGAAGATTGGTCCATACGGTTCCTTGCTTCAATTCTATCAACATAAGTCGACTGTTTCTTCTTCTTGGGTCGCTAATCGGCAGGCGTCGTGTTGTTGATAACCTTGAGCGATTCCAAAGCAGACATTTCTTCCTCCGTCAGCTCTGACTTCCTATTGGTCATCACTTTGACGACGCCAGACTCAAATGTCTGATTGTTCACTTTATCTGCGTCGGCAGGCGGATACTGCGTTAATGATGGATAATCCACCAATACACCATCAAATATCTGCCTCGCCTCCGCAACGTTGGTTCCTTTTGCTTGAAGACGTTTGGAAACAATTTGCAAATCTGCGAGCACTGTCACCAATCTTCTCAACGAAACTTGCTCTGTACTCGGCATCAAACTTCGAACTTCACTGACTGCTCCAATTGCCACCACAATGCTCAAGAAGCGATCCTCCATCTCGTATGTTGACGACCATCGCGTCTCATTTTTCTTCACAGGGCGAAAAATGTGTATGCACGCGAAGTCTCACATAATTTTTGATAGTGCAAAGCTTCATCATCACATTTCCCACTGCTGCTATTGCATTTGTCATATCTTCATTTTTCTGCTGGTAGCTTTTTATTTCAAGGTTGAGTTTGTGGTTCGCACAGCCGATGAACGGGATACCCACCTTGTTGGAAATAGACTTGCTAGTCGAGCAATTATCACCAATGAGAGCTACGACAGACGAACTTGTACGGTTGTAGAAATCAAAACGTGTTCAAGAAGGTCGATATGGTCGTCAGCTTTGTATTGGCGCTCATCAATCGGAAGTGATATTCCCAGCAACGTTTCCGTGTAGACGCCATCTTTCAATAAAGTGGCAAACAATGGCAATAAAATGCGTCAAAACGGATGTCCATCCGTCAAACATGATGCCAAAATGTGATGGCCGCTTATCGGCTATAGCTGGCTCAACCATGGGAACGATACGTTAAATGTACTTACGAGCACTTCTTGAGCTAATCGACAACAACCCTCATGCGATACGTCTTGTTAGTGGGTTATCAAATTCAATCCGTGATTGATTGCGAACAACAACTCACTCAAGCCATTTGTACACATCTCTGCTTCGCTTGGAGGTGCACTCCACCAGGGGACTAAGGATAGTTCCATCAAGAGACGTTGACAAACTTTTGCGAAAGTCGTGAAACTTTTTCACGAAGTCTTCGCCAATACACTTTCTCCAGTGATATTGTTCAGGTTCATGTACCCCGTACCTTGTCTTTGTACTATGAATTAGCCACACGTTTCATTCTTACACATAAATTTGCCGCCTTCAGGGTCCTTGTAGTAGAATTTCACAAGATCCTTGAGCTCCGCAACGCTCGCGCCTGCCATTCTTCTGAAATTGATTGGCGAGCAACTGTGCGATAAAAAAAACTTGTCAATAGTAATATATAAGATTTTGCAATCAGTCATTGCAATTGGCTTTTGTGATCCAATCAGTGATTGCAATTGGGTAACGTGTATCAATCAAGCAGTGACCTCAGATAATTGCAAGCACGGCAAAATTAAATATTTTTTATCCTATTCCTGGTTGTACTAATTATACAAATAAGTACATATTCTTTCTGTTGAACTTATGAATGTGAACCAGCAACCAGTCAGAGCATCATTAACAAATGGTTGGGTAGTACTCTGCTCACTACGGAACGGCGAGGTTCCGGGTTCCACGGGGCTGACCGACTTGGTTCGATTAAGAATTATAATGGCAAGTATTCAACCAGATAGTGTTGGAGTTTGAAGTTGTTAAGGCAACGTAAAATTTCATGTTAAGTGGACCACTTTACATAACATTTAAGCTACACAGTTCAGAATAGCACTTAATAGCTTAAATACAGACAATCCTCTCAAATTGTTAGGTCCAAAACCAATCATTAAACTGTATTATTATGAAGGTATAGAAATGTATGCAGACATCATTTTTTAGTGGACAAACCGGAAGCAGAGAAAAAGTTACTAACAGGCCCTGTGCGGAAAATCAATCGGATATCACATGAAACTCAGAAGCTTGACAACAGCGACGATAATATTGCTGCCAGTAAATTTGCATCTCCGTACAAATGATATGATGACTCGAAGTAGCAGTAGAAAAACTACTACAAACGATGCAGTGACTCCTATCATGGCATACAGTGACTATGATTTAAAAATACAAGATCAAGGCGAGTAGATAAAAACGTGCCTATTCTAAGCGATTCGCTGCCGGAAGCTGTGGTGCAACTTGCGTGGGGTGCTTCTGCTCGTTGGTGAGGCAGGCGTACGCAGCAGGCATTCTCTGTGTGATCGATTTTTTAATCGTGTGTTGAATGCGACAAATCGTTAGCAGTAACCATATGCATATTGTCCACGTACAATTTGTTTAGAGGGGGTATGAAATTTTTACAACCTAACGATTTGAAAGGATTGTCTGTATACCCTTTTCATTTTTTCATACAATCGACGTGTAGTGAAAGTGCTAGAGAGTTCACTTCCTGACTTAACCGATTTACGGTTCGAGTCACGCAGAGGAAGAATAACAAGTCTCTAACCGGGTTGAAGGTATTCGGCACTACAGTGTTAGTACCATGCTATTTTCCTACAGGTTATGAGCCCAAAGGGCACGGGCCTTAACTAAGCATTTTTGCAAGTGGACAAAAGTTTGTTTTGATTAAGTTCTCTTTCTTTCTCGTTATTCTCGTTTATCGTGGAGAATCGGAATATTTCTCGAATTATGGAAGACTTTTGTTCGGTTTTGATTACGCTTTAAGTGGCAATGGAAGAAGAAAAAGGAGAGAAGTCAAAGGTAGACATGGATGCGATCATGGAATATCTCAAGCGCATGGATAGACGCTTGGAGGTAGTGGAGGAGGCACGGTCACAGGAATCGTCCCTAGCATATCGCCTGGGTCGAATAAAGGCTCGGAATATGCGAGCGCGTTTATTTAAGAATCCAAATCGAGGGCCGTTTGGGATGAAAATGACCCTGAACGATTTAAGTGCTGAAGACGGCATCGAACGTAAAAAAAATTAACGTGGTGATGGAGTCGCACGACAAGGCAAGCACCAGGGACTAAACCGCCAGGTTTAGGTGCAGGAATCGCCAATGCCCGGAAACTTATTTCTGAATCAACCAGCGGTACCGGGTATAAAAATACCGAAGTTGGCGGTACAATTTTGGGGGGTAAGGAAATATCTCCTGGTCTAGGTTCAGGCTCCAAACAATGGGCATATTTGCTCATTGAAACATTGAAGTTGCGGAATATTTCACATGGAATAAGTGTCTTAAGGTAAATAAATTTGGGTGAACACCTGGAAAGCCTGGCGCTGAGTATTTTCAAACAAACATATGCACTTGATAGCAAATAAAGCCAAGCCTGTATTTCGTTTTGGAGCAAATGTTAAGAGAAAAACCAATATGGATTAAAGTAACCAGGGCGCTTATTGTACGTGCTGCTGTGAAAGACTCTGTGGAGACGGGGTTTATACAATGATTAACGGACACCTGTGTTTTTGTGCGCACGGACGACGGTGGAATTGTACTGGTTGGCGTTTACGTTGATGATCCATTGGTCACTACAACGAGCCAAAAGTTAGTGGGACAATTTCTTATGAAAGTTTTAGATTTGAAGGACCTTGATAATGTCGCAACGTTTTTGGTAATGCGAATCGACGGAGACCCAGGGTTTGATACCAAAATGATCTAATATATACGATTGAACAAGAATGCTTTTAAAGCACGGGCTAAAGAACGCAAACGCGGTCAAAATGCCAGCTTTAGATGAGGACTTTCCAGGGAATTTGGATGGAAAAGCACCGGCAGTAAAATATTTTTCAGTCTATCGTTGGTAGTTTGTTGTGGGTTTCACGGAGCACACGCCCAAACACTTCTATTGCAGTCCACAGGGCAGCTAGACACAGCCCCGCGCCAGACTTGGGCTGATGAACGAGGTCTTTACTGTGGAGCACTGCTACGAGAGATCGAACGTGAACGCATAAGTCGTAACAGGTTTGAGGTCATGCAGACCCAAGAGGAAGATGATCGGGAATCCGTAGTCCTGGTCGACCGGCATTTGCCGACCGACCGCCTCGTTGTAACCGACCCGGATGAAATCGATGGACTGCATATTTTCGTAGTTATTTTATGTTTGCATATATACAGAGTACACCAGTGATGTGGAGTCATGGATTGTAGAAGGGAAGGGGTGAGGATAAAATACCTAATACAATCCCGTCGGGGGACTTCCGCTGAGCCAAAGTGCGTCAGTACGCGTCTCGACCGGGGTAAGTTGAGCTACAGGGGACCTTGTTAGCCCTGTGCTCCCAATGACCGCCGACATGTGGCGGAGCGACTCTTTGTAAACTCAGTTCTATTATTTAAAATATAGATACCAATACTAAGTGTGCCGTTCACCAACCTATGTGACTTACCCAATACTTCGAACGTAATCATCCTGTCACATGATTGGACGAGATTACCTTCAGTCAACATTTGCAACAACCCGACTACCTTTGCTGTCCTTGTGATCCTTCTTAGTCGGGTCATCCTTTCCGGTCGGCCGATCCATCTCCGATTACACCAGTCCTCTTATCCGGTCGGCCGATCCATCTCCGATAACACCGGTCCTCTTTTCCGGTTTTTGGCCTCGTCCGGCTATCCGATATTCGATTCGCTGACACGGTCGGTCCTTCCAGCCATAATGACGCGTAATCCAGTAACCATCGACTTCTCTCAGCTTTATTACCGCCCGTTCGGTACCTGTGATTATCCAAAAAGTCCAGATTACCTGATCGGCACGGCCGGTCGGTCGTGGCGACTGGCCAGTCGGACCAGCTCGTGTCGATCGGAGCGCCAACGTTTCACCATGGTATCATCCAGCGGAGGCAATAAAACAATAATTCAGACTGGTCGCGTGCTCCGACCAGTATTCCGATACATGGAGAAGGTCCGATCAGTCAATTTATCTCTCCAAAGATGATCGGTCAACCCGACCGGTCTTTTCCACCAAAATAATCCATGGTCCGATCAGATAAAACGGTGACTTGTATACTTTCTCCACAAATTAACCACCAGACACTGTTACCGATCGCCTCCTCTCTGGTCCGGTTGACTCGTCCCAGGTGACCAACTGTCACTAGTGGCTGGTGCCGTAATTCATCCAATCCGTTTAGCAGTGTGGACCACTCTCATTTATATTTCAAATCCACTTCACCACATTGACTCGGCCGAAAACGTTCTCCGCCAGTACTCGATCGCTAGATACACGGCGGTTGCGCTCGATGTCGTCTGCCGATAGCGATCCATTTGGTAGCTGTTTCTTTGGCTGGATAGTTCTGGTGCGATCACCATATGATTGGTAGCCCTTGTCCACCAAAACTGACCAATGTCTGGAAAGCAAGCAGACCCTTCTCCGAAGTCAGCCTCTTTCATGTCATCAGCTTTCTTGAGCAGCATTTTACTTGTGAAGAGCCAGATGCTCGTTACCGATGTAGCCATCTGTGATCCGGTGTAGTGATTTGACAAATGAATCTCTTGTCCATTAGCGCCCACAGAACGCTCCACCTTAGGACCATAAATGGTTTAATTTCCGGAGAAATATCGCTTCGGGTCCAAGAATGCTCCTCCGGGACGGTTACTTTGCTGAAACTTGACGTCATGTGCGTAAAGAGCATATGGATAATTCTGGAATCGATGAGCTCCCATACCATCTGGAATCTTGATAAACCTTCCGAAAGAATAGTATCAATTAAGCCGAGCAACTGACCGGTACAAAGAAAAATTATATAATTAAAGCATACAAGTCGGCTACAGGACTCATAAAATGGCAGGTATTGTACCTTGTTCATCATACGCTCTAATGAAGACGGTTGAAGCAGAAAATCAGCTGCGTGCTTGTACCAAGCGCTTCCGTGCTTCAGACACAGTAGCAAGAAGAAATCATCCTTTGGCTTTGTGACCAACCGTACTCCCATGCGTAGACAACGTCTATGCCCAATTCAGCAGCGTTGAAGTTCGTCACAGTCAGAAATGCACATTCTACGAATTAAGAATAATAACAGAAGATTGGCCATGATGTGTTTCTATCACAACTTTGTCAACGTAGTGGCTATACGCTTGCTGACTCGACTTCAGGTTGGCTTCTTCTTCCACCCTAATACGCTCATGGCGATGGATTACTTGGGTTGTTTTGATCCCTTCTCCAAGGCTCTCACGCGTAAAGCAGCTTTGTAATATTGATTGATCACCTTCTCCATAAAACCACAAGTGAGCTCTTAAAAATTGCGAGGATACGAGGAAAATGAATGGTCGTGCAAACTACAAGAGTAGTGGTCTGTACGATATGAGATTGTCTGTATGAAATATAAGCGACATTCAGCATAGACTAGTTGATACCGAGTCATAATGATGAAGATTCATTGCTGACTTAGCAAACAACTACAGGTCGCAAGCTCAAGCACAGCTCTCATGTGCATTTTTTCGCTCCTTATTTCACATTTCATCATGACTCTTTATTTGCGCATACACTAACCCGTCTTGCGGCTGGTACGTCAAATACATTTTGCACCAGCTAATTGCACTACGTTTTGCTCTTAAACAACCCCCGCCTTGTGGCAGTCTCCCTACCCAATTGCACAATTGCAATTTAGCAACCCTATCGCGTTGGAACACATTATTGTTACTAATTCTCCTTAATTGGACTATAACTCAGTCTATTTGATTAGTAAGTGTTTACACATGTTATTACTTCTTGTGATCTAGTTCTTGCGTTTAAACTTTGATACTGTTTTTGGGACCAAATAAGACGAAAAGATGCTCCGTTTATGTAGAAACCTGTTGATTGAGTAAAACCTCAGTGTGGGTATCTTGTTACTTGTTTTAAAAATTCAGGATGCATTTGATATAAAATTGAATCAAAATCAAAATAAAAGATTCTGATTTTGCATATCCCACACCTTTCACGATATGAGTCGAAATTTGCGCAAACAGTGCATTTTCTGATCCCGAGCGTTAGAGATCAAGAGCGAATGGAAAACAGTGAGAAACACAAGACTACACAAGACCACAGCGTTAGAGATCAAGAGCGTATGGAAACACACACAGAAATCAGTGAAAAATACAAGACCACACAGGTAGGGGTTTACTCAGCTCCCGAAAAGAGACACATCAGCACAGAGAGTTTTGCCCTCCAGTTCCAGCTCACGGATGCAAGTACGTGTGTAGCCACTGATCTCAGTACCTTTCGCGTCACATTATTCGCCGAATACTGATAATTTTTACTTATCTATGACTCTTGAGCCCCACCCAACACTTAATGCCACGCTAATGATGAAACTCCAAAATGGCTCAGGCATTTCTGCACCCTTCTGCTCATCCATATTCGTCAAAGGCGCTTAGTGCACGTTGCTTACCTTGCACTTGAATCATACAAGATTCATCACATTCGCAACCTGCGCGTCTTCTTCGAGATGATCTTTTCGTGCCTTTGCTTGTAAAAGCTGCGGTCTCTTACAATTCGTTAACAACCGCGACAAAATCACGACAGATATCGAAAGAAAATGGCATGGCAAGACCAGTGTACGCATGAGGCCTAATTTGGTGGATCAGAGAGAATCCATTCAAAATGGATAGTCTTGATCGAAATGCTAATTATAGTCGAAAATTTGCTGTTTTACCGACTTGGTACGATTTGTCATGAGCGACAATAAGGTAAGCGTGCAGTCGTTTTGGACTCAACTGGTCACACTCGCTTTGAGAGCAGACACCTTTGCCTGTTTGTCAGGATTAGGCGAGTTACATTTTCAGTGAAATGCGCTGGAAAATTTCGTGCTTAACGACAAGAATCGTTAACATACATTAACGTAAACGTGCTGTGCTGATCTCCTAGCACGTTTACGTTACCAGTGTCCTGCTGACATGCTAAATTAGAAATTCAACTGTATTCCATGTAATGACATCCAAAAATTATCCAGCGTGCCCCAAATTCTTGAGATATAACTTGTGATCAATGGAATTCGATCGTTATCCCAGCTTATGCATGGAATTTTCGACTGTGATAGTCTCGTGTGTGGAAAACAAGCTGGTGGGTTTAATATCCTTGGCAGACGCCAGTCGACCCACATTGTACGTAAGCCGACGACAGCAGGGCAACCCCATGCTCACTGTTGTCCGCAACGTGGCGCTCCAGCTTCGTTTATATCAGACTAGGCGATGGTAGAGTGAAATCCTTATTCGGATGTAAATACTGAGTCCAAGATTGGCTATAATAATAAGAATATTTTTTGGAGATTTACAACTTGATTTGATTTCCGCTGGACAAGCTCTCTACGAAATAAACTGGAACTATCCTAGACATAAGTCTTTAAGTAGAAAGTTGTCTATTGTCCGTGATGAATCATTCGACCAGAGCTGGAGCGTGCACAAATGGTAAGGATATATTTTGAAGGAACCAGTTCTAAGTCGCTCACATTTTGTTATGATGTGCTTTGGCAGACTACTTGCGAGAGAGAGCGGATCCGTTATTTCGATGACGACCAATTCGCCCGTTTCGCTTGCTGCTGATCAAAAAGCTGCACGTGCTCCCCTCTGTAACGCATGCTATGAGAATGGCGCATATCAAATGAACACAATAACCATACTTCAGATAATACTTGCACTGGCAAGTATGTTCCAGTACGCTCACTACCCACCCGAGAATGGGCTGCCCAGCCACTTCAATTCAGCAATTGATCCAGGTCGTCAAGCGCCCCACTTGCAGAGCTGCCGACCTCTCGAAAAAACCATCCTGTCGATTTTTTGTGGATCGGGAGCGTCGGGCACACGCGAACGCTTTCGTCGTCAGGATCGGGTGTGCCTTAGAGAAGCGCGCTGAGAGCGTATACGCGTCCTTAATTACTCGTCCAGATGTAAAGATGCCAGTTCGGCTGCACGCCGAATAGTGGTACTAGTTGGGTTTGCTGTCATCGCAATACTGGCTCAGCACTTGAGCGATTGCGGAAGCAATCCTTAAGCTTTGTAAATAGAGCTCGCATTTTCATTCGCCGATGTAGTGTGTACTGCTCTTAATTTATTTGGTTAAATGGGATTGTTTGTCGTGACAATTGCATCCAGTGACACTGCCATTTCGTAAATGCTTCATCAAGCCCCTGCTTGTTAAAGTAGATGCTGTTTCTGCGTCGGCTCGCCAGCGAGTAAGCGCTTTGCCGCGTAAAACCTTGTATTCTTCGTCACTGCGGCTAAAATGCATGTCGTATATGTCGGGTAAGATCTTCTTTGCCTTAGTCAACTGAGCGCGTCTTTGCTAAAACCTTTGCAACTAAATGATAGTAGCGCATCAAGTAGGGAGTCTTGTGACGCAGTCATCACCACTTGGCCTGATCCCCGTCACCTATGAAAAAGTGCAACACCAGCTCTTCCTTCAACCGACTCTTGAAGTCAACTTCTGGAGTCGACTTCGACCCGATCTGGGACTTTTCCAAACAACACCCGCTACGTATTCTGGTACCCCTCACCCACGGCCTCTCGGTAGAGGTCACGTAGAGAGCCCAGTGCCCGTTCAAAAAACTCAGCTGTTAGCTGAGACACTTGAAAAAACAACTAAGTGAAACTACTTGGAATTCCGCATACGACTGTCGAAAAATCGACATCGTTTAGCTTGAAATTGGCGCAACATGAAAAACAAAGATTTCTGGGTCACGATGCATCTTCCGTATCGCGTTCTTTGTCGTTTAGCCCATGAAGAGATGTTCCTCGTCCTTACCACATCTAATTTGATGGCGTTGATTAAGCGTAATTGCATCTCCAACTAAAAAGGGCTGATGATTGTATCTCGCCTGTTGAAACGGCATCATCAATAATTGTCTCTAGCTCGTCACGATACTTGCGACGAAAATTGGCGATAAGCTGTTGCACTTGAGGCCCGGTGCCCTTCTAGCGAGAAATTTCAGCATGTGGTTTTGAATCACAGCGGGAGGTGTGGGATCTGTCACTTTGTCCTTGACATAAGCTTTTAAATCGATAGTAAATGATTTTTGGGATCTGCTCGGTGGCGCAGCGATGTCGTTGTGAATGCCAAATACTTCATACGTCACAAGAGACCATTCGGAGGGCATGTCTAGTTTTTCTTGGCAGGAGTATATCCTGCCTCGCGACATGTATTGCCCTTATTTGTCGCGACGCACACCAATGACTGGCACTTGTGAACTCGATAGGTGTGGTCTCCAGCACACGGTTGCAATTGACTCTTAGTGAATGCGCTCGACAAAAATCTCCTCCACAAACCGTCCAATAATTACCCAGTCGAAACTAAAGATCAGAGCGCAGGGTCAAAGAGATTGGCTGGCTGGCGTTGGGAGGTCGCGTCTCTCCATCTCTCCAAGCACCCCGAAGCCACTGGTACGGGATGCTTTGATTTTATAGGATGTAGGAGAATTTTGCCCACGAAAAAGTCCACAAAAAGTTTAGGTTGTGCTTTCTTGCATTTGACTCGTCTTGTGTGTATTTCTCCCTGTTTTTCTGTGTGGTTTTCACTGTCTCTGTGTGTTTTTCATAAACCCGTTACAGATCTAGGCACTGTGTTCCTCTTTGATTGGCCAGAAATGGGCTTTGTATTGGAACGATAGCTCAAATAATATCATAACGATATGGGGAACGTTCTCAACGGAACAGGGCAAATTAACAGATATGGGAAATGTTCTCAGCAACAGGGATGTAGGTTTTAAACAGATTGTCTAACCTTTTCTAATATATACACTTCACAATTTACATCCTACAACCACCTAGTCCAATTTCTCTAAATTAATTCGTTTTGTTATGAGCCCAAATATTGCAGACTCGTCAAGCTTACTCCGCGAGGACAATTATTTCGTGTGGGAGTTTAACGCACGAATGAAAAAAGACTGTTGATGCATTTGGATGAGATGAACGCTCCGAGAAATGGTGATGAAATTTGGGAAGTCGATGGCATTTGCGACTGTGACGAAAATGAAAAGTCCAAATTTTCAGCAATGGTACGTTTTGTATCATTGAATGCCAAGCGTCGGAGACGATAAAACGTTATTTCTAAAGGCAAAGCGTGCATAATCAAGTACAACTGAGAAGACAATTGCATGAGTTCAAGTTGGAGAAGGGTGGTAACTTGATTGATCATTTCTTGCGATTTGATCAAATTTGCATGTCGATTCAAGCAATTGGACAAGAGATTTCAGCATCGGAACGACTAGTGATACTACTAGGAAGCCTATCAGAAGACTATGATCACATTGTGTAGATTTTGGAAAATATGTCTGGCTTGGATATATTTCAAGCTAAGGAAATTTTACATCGAGAATATGTGAAAATTTCTGAGAGCAACGAAATTTCTCTCAGAACGTGTCAGATTATTAACGGAAAAGGGACTCGGTCTAAGCGGCAAATGAGCAAATTTTCGGGGAAATGTTATGGTTGTAACAAATTTGGTCACATAAGCAAGATTGTTGGATGAAACCGGACAAAAAGAAATCTGACGAGCAAGCGTTCACTGCATCAGACTACAATTCGAGAGGATGGTTTTTAGATAGCGGAGCTACTAGCCATATGTGTACAATGGGGAAGCATTAATTTTCAGAACTGAAAATGCTCAAAGACCGATTGCAATTACGATTGCAAATGGCAGCAAGGTTCTGACAAAAGGGATCGGGGTAGTACGGGTGGTATTGAAAAATAAAACACCAATACGAATGAAAGATGCTCTATTTGCTCCAGATCTCGATAGAAAATTACTATCAATCCCGGCACAGTCTCGGAAAGGATTGGAAGTGGTTTTAAAGCAAGACTTGGTGCGAAATTAGAACAGAGCAACATATTACTGCTCGGATATCTACGAAAGAAAAAATCTACGTTTTGGACTGTGACACCAGGACCAGGCAAATTTATGCGAAGGAATCTGGAAAAGGGGCCAAGAAAGTCGATATCATCTTATGACATGCTAGACTTGGTCATGTACCAATGGTCAAAATGTTATTATTGGATTAAAATTCACGAAAAGGGCACTACTCATGATGAAGAAGACGATGAACTGTGCGAAGGATGCATAGTAAGTAAATCATCGGTGGAGCCATTTCCAAAGGGAAAATATGGACAAGTGAAAACAAAAAGGTATTTAGAATTGGTAGATAGTGACGTTATGGGTCCTATGGAAATAAAATTACAAGGAGGTGCGAGATTCGTGGTAACGTTTATTAATGTTTTTTAAGATACGTTGTAACATATCATATGATGCACAAGTCGGAAGTATTAGATCGTTTTGCGGAGTATAAAAGACTCATGGAAAATCAACTAGATACAAAAACCAAGTGCCTTAGGACAGATAATGGCACGGAATACATCAACAAAAAGTTTGCAGGCATGTTGCAAGAACAAACAGAATCATTCATCAGACAACGGTTTCATATTCCCCGCAGCAAAATGGGCTGGCCGAGCGGATGTATCGGACAATTACAGAAACAGCCCAATCAATGCCTATTCACATGAACGTAGAGTAAAAGTGGTGAGCAGGAGCGATGAATACGACTGTTTATGTGATAAACAGGTTACCGTGCGCTGCTCATCCGAGCAAGACCCATTTCGAAATTATGTTCGATCGCAAAACCGACTTCTCAGAAATGTGTATTTTTGGTGCGCAAGAATACGCGCATATTGACAAAGAAAAGAGATTACAATTGGATAAAAAGGCATCCAAGTGTATGTTTTTGGGGTATACAACTAAAGTGAAAGGATACAGAGTCTGGAATTACGACGCTGGAAGTTTAATGAGCGTCCGACATCGAAGTTCATCGAGGTGAAAACTAAAACACCAATCAGTAAGGTAAATCTGGTTGAAAAAGATATGGAATCGGTGGACTACACGAAAAATGATGTTGCCATAGACATGGATGTTGATGATGAAATGAAACCTGGAACTGTGGACACTTCAGAACCAATTTTCGAAATGGATGATGTTTACATGAATGAAGACTTGGAAAACGAAAGTAAAGTGAGTCGGTATTAATCGTGACCAACAACAGTATGGATACTTAAGCTGTGCACATATGTAGTTGCCTCCGGTAGAGGCAACTATAAGGTCCCAAGCATTGATGCCAGTGGGCTCAAGAATCATTGCGATTAGCAAAAGACCTAAAGCTGGACGCACATTGAAACGACTAAGGATCGGCTATGAGCAAGCGAGTGCGGTTTTAGAAGCTCCGGTTACGTGTGATGGCGCAATTGGATCTTTTGAACAGGATTTATGGATAAATGCAATTCAAAATAATTAAATTCTCTGAAGAGAAGAAGGCATGGAGTGTGGAGCAGAAACCACAAAATGAAAAAGTGATTGGAACAAAATGGGTATTCGCAATAAAGCGAAAGGAATGCAGTGAGATTGAAAGATTCCAGGCTCGTCTCGTGACACTAGAATATCGACAAAAGTATGGGGTTGATTACACATATACTTATTCACCGGTCGTAAACTTGAATTCGGTTCGAATCGGTTTAGCAATTTGGTGTCATGATGAAATGTTTGTGCATCAATACGATATTGATACAGCATTCCTAAACGGGATATTGGTGGAAGAAGTATACAGTCACCCGCCTCAAGGAATGGAGTCAAAACCGGGTGTAGTGTTCAAGCTTAACAGGAGCTTGTACGTTTTAAAGCAGGCAGCGATCACTTGGTTTAAGACAATCACAAGCGTGTTTATTACCATTTTAAATCATGCTCGTCGGATTATGAATTTTCTTCCGATAAGGTGATAAGTCATGGGCATATGTAACGCTATATGTGGATGATATGCTTATTGGTGCCGAGTCAGTCGAAGAGAAAAAAGGAGTTGCAGACGACATATCGAAGTACTTCAAATTGAAGTTACTTGGAATCGTACGGTTTAGACTGCGCATTGAAGAAGAATACGAACAAAAACAAAGACAACTAAAAATTAGTCAGCGTGAATGAATGGTGGAAAAGTTTAACCAAGTTGAGTCAAAAAGTGTGAGTATTGAAGGGCAATTCATGCAAAAGTGTCAAAATGAGGATTCGAAAATGAAAAATCGACCCTATCGATCATTGGTTGGTTCATTGCTTTACGTGGTAACTGGAATGCGACCCGACATTGCACATGCGGTGTGTCAACTAAGTCATCAATTGGAGAAACCAACCAAGTGAGGAGCACTGGTAAGCTGAAATTCGGGATCTACGTTATCTGAAGACAAATTCCGATTTGAAATTATGTGTTGTGAAGGAAAATCATAGAACGTTGAAGTGACAGCCAATGCGGATGCGGATTGGACTGGAAATAAATACAACAAAAGAAGTGAAGGTCAATATCAGGAGTGAAGGTCATGAACAATGGAGCACCGGCAATCTTTAAGTAGAGGCCGAATACGCCGCACTTTATTAGAGAACTTTCGCAACTTGCTGGAGTTGGGTTTCAATTTCAGCTATACACACTAGAACTCAACTGAAAAGGGGATCGAAATTGCATATTTCACACAGCTGCATTCTCATCACCAGGATAGTTCGTACTTTGGCAGCCGCAATGCGTCGTGAGTATGAGTCTATGGAAGTCGTGAACATGATCTTGCGATGGAAGAGCGTCGTCTTTAAACAGATAAGAAGCGTGAGAAGATGACAAAAGAGTTCATTCTAAAGTCATTGCCCTACAAAAGTCGTTCGCGGACTGGTATTTTTCTTCCTCTAATTTTGTTTATATAGGTCCTTTTGCCAAAAAGGTGTCAAGCCTCATTCTTCAACCTAAACCAATTTCTAACCCTGCAATGGGAACTCATCGAAAGCGCTCAAGCGTATCTTCGTACGCTTTTCGATCTTTTAACTACAGCATGAACATCGAGCTTCACAGTAGTAAATCGACGATCACCATCGTCATCACCGCTAGCTTCACCGAGGCATGTATGTGGTCGTTGACGCATCTTTTGTGCGGGCGGTAGCCGCTTCGTGCATTTCTTCCGTGAGCCATTTAACTATTGAAAAGCATAGTGAAAATTGCCACGATCCCCCGTGAAAATTGTTTCGGAAACATATTCATTCGACAAATTCCATCATTTTAACAAAAAGCTTGACATTCATGTTCATTCCCACATATTTGGACTACCGGAATGTCCGACACGTAAAACATGTTGGACCCTTTTCATCGATATTCTCCACCGAAAATACCACAGAACCGTCAGTCTGGCCGTAAAAATGGTCCATGATACCACACGTTTCATTTCATCCCATCCATGACGCACTTTCGCATGCAGCGAACTACGGGACCTTTGTGAGCTGTATGAGGATGTTCAACGTTCAAGATGCACGGTCCCGAACAGTTTTGACCGGAACACTCGCTACCGCACCTGTTAATGGAAACATCACATTTGTGTGGACTATTGTGCCCTCGTTTAAACGAGCACTTCTTGCCACCATGTTGGGGCTTTAACCAAGCAGCAGCCTTGGCCACACGTGTGATCTCCGTTTTAGCGCATTCACATTTTCCTAAGTGTCCTGCTTTTTTGGCTCACTTGGGCGTTTTCCAGAGAAAAGACTGGAAAGACGCCACTGCTCTCGCAATACTCGCAGCGACCAGCACAGACGTGGAACCGCCAAATATTGTTGTTTAACAATTGTCCATTCAACAGGCACTCGTCCATCAAGTGCTTGCTTGACCCAGACGTTGATTCCAGCTTTACGACGGCGTACAATGTATGCTAGAAACGAGTCAGAGCAGCAACAGTCTTTCGTGACACTTTGCTTCCTTGACCGCTCGAATTGAATTGAAGAAAAGGTTGAAATAGCTATTTAATTGCACCATCGACTAGATCAATACTGTTTTCGCACTTGGAGCTGCAATTATATTCAAGATTAATCTCCTCATTCGACAAGATATCAAGATCAACGAGTTTGCTCAGACATTCCATTTATCGCTCACGAAGAATACTCAGCCATCATCGTCATGAGATCAACGTCGATCACCGTCCCATCTGCCAACGTAATATCTTCTTGTAAATACTGGTTGATGTCACCGTTTTTCATCACGTACTCTAGAGGGATGAGTTTCGAATTCGCAGTCTAGACCTCACCCAACAAGGATGGGGAGGTTCTGTAAAAGAATCAGGAGCGTAGGATACCAACGGACGAACGGCCTGGGCACGGGTCCAGGTCCCCCCCCTCCCGGACAGCGGCAAGCCCCGCCAAAGCGAGCAAGCAAGTTCACCGTCAGCTGCGGCGGTGAACTCTTCTCAGGACTGGCCTAACATAGAGCCAGTCCCTGCGACAACGAGGATAACACTTGGGGGTATGGGAGAGCCTACGGGGCCACTTCACCCAGGACCAAGGGTGCACGCGAATGCCGCGAAGAGCGGTGTTACAACAGGGTGTGAAGAAGTGCCTACGGGGCCATCACACCCAGGTTTCAAGACGCAATCTCAGGGAAGGACGCTTGGGAGTGTGGCAGAGCCTGCGGGGCCACCACACCTAAGCCCAAATGTGCACTCACCGGTTGCTTTTAGAGGAGGAATGTAAGGGTGTGAGGTAGGGCCTGCGGGGCCATCACACCCAGGATCAAAGATGAAATTGTGGAAGAAGGGAATCTGCAATTTACAATTGCTAGCAATGGAGAAACACCGCGTGTTAACGGACGAGAACAGGTGGAAGAACGACACTTCCACTTTAGTCCAAAGAACATTAAGTCAAAGGGTGCGAAGAGCATCAAGAAGACCAACCAAGGGCTACGGAGAACCGGACCTAACGAACCGCCACCAGTGACAGGATGTGCGGCGAACAAGAGAGGAAAGGCGAATTCACCGTCCGAAGTGATAATTGCGGCGGCGAACTTTGCTCAAGATACAGGAGGCTGGTCTCATTTCGAGCCAGTTCTTACGTCGTGGATGAAACGGGGAGAGGTTACGCCTACGGGGCCACCACACCCAGGATTGCGCATAATCACTTTTGATGATACACAGAGTGAACGACTCTGGAAAGGATTATTTGGGCTTGTATCGGCGTGGCGATGGCTACTTCGGGACCAAGTTGTTTTTCAAGGCAGTGTTGTGCAAGAAGACGGGATTCGACTGTTAAGCAGTTTAAAGTGCATTAACAACCTCGACCAAGCAACGGATCACGACTTCAGACGACAAGACCGAGAAAAACAAGGTTTTCCGAGCAAGGACCCGACTAATAGTTTAAATAAGTCTAGATTACATTCTAGTCTTTATAGGTTCACAGTAGCTAATAGTTAAGACTAATTAGACTACATTTTACTACTACTACTCTAGTGGGATGATGCATCCTATTCGAAGCAGCCCACCCAGCTTGGAAGTGATCTCAGACAATTGACCCTGCTTAGCACTTTCATCAAGCGATTTCCAGCTCAAAAATGCGATTTTAGCGAGAACCAAGTGAATGCAGTTCAAAAAGGCCATGTCGTTTCGAAATAGTAAATAACGAAGTCGCATGAGTTCCCGAGGGTCCTATCTGCGCCTCCCGCGACGTCTGTTGGTTCTTCTAAGTCCCGGATTGTATCAATCCAACCTTGTCGATCGCGTAAAGAAAACTATCCACGAGGAGAAAATTGACAACTGGGAGGAGTAACGACGTCCGTAGCAACAGTTTAACGTTCCCGTAAACTTCGAGCGATAAAAATGCTTAGTTGAATCGATACAGCACAACTCGCCCGCCCTCTTCAACGAATGCAATCAGTCGTTCATGGACGTTAAAATCACATAGCGGTACCGTCGCCCAAATGTGGAGCTGAAAACTCTATCGTCATTTCTTACCACCTTCAGAATTTTCACTTCGGCTTCCAAAGCTCTTTCTTCACATCGCAGTAAATTGTCAAATAACGTCGACGTGGAGTGACAAATCTTGTCAGATCTTCGTTATCCAACTGCGTGAATCACTTCAGTCATTATGTTTTCCTTATCTTTTTTACCGATGACTGTCGCCTTTCCTCATCCCCCACACTTTCTCAAATGGATCTCAAGAGTTGAGATACAAGTCCGAAATCTTAAACTTAACCGCGATTGAGATGAGATCGAGTTTGTGATTTGCCCTAAACCACGCCTTACTCAAACTAAAACTGAAACCTGTTCGATTATTATGTTGCAAAAGTTCTCTATTGTGCCTACAAGAAGTGATGCGGACAAGGAACTTGCAAGCAAAGTCAAGACTGATTATCCCATTCCGGTGTTTGCATGAAATTGCAATTGCAAGGAAAGATGGTTATCAGAGCCGTGCAAAACATATCGACATCCGATACCATTTCGTGCGTGAACAGGTGAAAGCAAGGTGGTGGATTTAAAGTATATTGAAACGCAGTATCAATTAGCGGAATTTCAAGCTAAAGCTATTTCGACAACGAAGTTTCGACTACTTGTGTAGAAATCGAAAATTGGAAACTTCAAGTCGTTGATAATAGAAGGATAGCTAAAATAAGATCATATCGATATGGGTCAACGGAACAGGACAAACTTAACAGATATGGGAAATGTTCTCAACAACGGGGATGTTGATTTTAAGCAGATTGCCCTTCCTTTTGTAATATATACTTCCTCCGTCCAAAAATATAGGGAACAGCCCATTCATAAGGCTGTCCAAACATATAGGGCAAAATTCTATTAATAAGTACCTGTTTTTTGGTCGAATGCGTCCCACTATACTTACTACTCAACCAAGTTGATTCGACTTTGGGTTTTTGTCCCTA